>VZTF01001211.1:1438042-1649152 GCA_013397755.1 Cnemophilus loriae
CCGAGTGAGGATGGAGCTGCCTGTCAGCGCCTCTTCGCCCTAGGGCGGGCAGTGCCGCCCCGCCGGGGCGAGAGGGGCGGCGGCGGTGCCGCCTGGCAGCGGAGAGTCCCCGCCGTAGCCCGCGCCGAGGGGCGAGGCTTGGCCTGGCGGCCCCCACTCAGCTCCCTCGAGCCTTCGCTCTCCGCCCGCCGCCCGGCCGCGGCCCCGTCCCGCGGCCCCCGGCGTGCAGCCGCCATGCCGTGGCCTTTCTCGGAGTCCATCAAGAAGAGAGCCTGCAGGTACCTGCTGCAGAGGTACCTGGGCCACTTCTTGCAGGAGAAGCTCAGCCTGGAACAGCTCAGCCTGGATCTCTACCAGGGCACCGGCTCCTTGACGCAGGTCCCTCTGGATAAGTGGGTAAGAGATGCTGGCGCTTCACCCCCTCGGCTCCTGCTGCGTCTGAGGGACCAGCTGATTCTCTGCCCCCGGCTGCCACCCACTTTAGTTTCAATACCCAGCCTCCTTTATGCAGAAAGTTATAGCCATAATTAGCATTTAATGCAGGGAACGGTTGTCTGATATGCTAGCACTTTAAAAAAAATCTTGGCATGTATTACAGGTACATTTTTCTAGTCCCACTTCGATTGCATAATTCTTAATTATGAGAAAGGAAACAAAAACTGAAAGAAGGCAATAACTGCTGATATTTCAGGGAGAATGAACTAGTGTAGCCCAAACTACTAGAAATCTCTATAGTTACTGAGGAGTATGTTTGCTGACTACTAGAGATGGTGAAAACAAAGTAATCCCTGTGGTATCTATGCTTTGTCTTCGTCTTGGAGACATCTTGGTTCTAAATGATAGTGTTACGCTGAGCTTAGTCTGTGTAGATCTCTAAAGATTGTCCTCTCATCTTGTAGTGGTGAAAGTACTTGTTGACAAAAAGAAAGGTGATTTTAGCTGGACTTTGCTCAGCAGGTGGCCAGTCATGCTCCAGTCCTGGCACGTATGTTTCTTTATATGTATGTGTCTATACACAGGTATGTATACTTCCAGCCTACTGTAGAGACAGACCTTTGGATTGCTGTGTTTGTAGTATTTTGTAAAGGTTCTTGGTTTAATTGCCAATGTTAGTGAATTCTACCTGTCAGTCGAGTTTCTGTCATGAGGAGACTTAAGCACTGCAGTGAATCAGTCACTGACTCCCAGAGTAGTGTAGATGATGAGCTGGGGAGATGATGAGGTCCTTTGCTTTAATGTTTTCCGAAACACATTTCTGCTACAGTACGTACTGGCATTAGGCCACGCAGGGTGCATTTTAAAATACTTGTGAATATATGATGTTTTTGAGTAATGCTTTTCCAGTTGTTTGTATGAAAATATGTTTGAAAATGATAGGGGACAGACGCTTGCAGAAATGCTCCATGTTACCAGTGTTTGAGCGTGGACTTTTTTTGTTGTTTATTTCCTTTTCTTTTCTGACTGTGTCTGCAGCTTGTTTTCTGTGGCAGGTTTGCAGTGAGGCTGCCTCGCTTTAATTGAATTGTTATGCCCTCTAGTGGATATCGAGCACTCTTTGCGAGTCTGAGAGATATCTAAAATGTAAAATACTTTGTAACAAAGCAGTTACGGGCCAGTACTAAATGAAGTGTGCATAACGTATACGCAGTGATTAAGTGAATATGCAGTAATGCTTAGGTGATCTTCCGCATTTGGGGATCAGCATTTTTCGATTCCGCTTGTAAACAATGACATGTTTGAGGTTCTCTGCACGTGACTCTCGTGTATGACAGATTGCAAAAGCAGATGTCACGGAAGTACTACAGCTCTTTTTTTCCCCCTAGTCATTGTAACCTTGTTCTCAATGAATCACCAGGATGACTGCATTTTTACGTGGCGTCCATTTTTGCGGGTACTTCTGTTCACCTCAGCAGTGTAGATACTTTAGCCAACATCGCATGTGTTTATAAATTGTAGAGATAGGTAGGAATTCCTAGGGCTATTGATATAATGCCTTTGCCTTTTGGGGCCTGGGCTGGTTAGAAGAATCGAAATATAATGCATGATGTTTGTGGTTGAATTTTAGCATACATTAAATACTACTTTTGTGGACTGTTGGTCAATAATGTGGGAACAAGTCCTGATGTGAAGGCCGTGCTTCAGTTTTAAAATTTCACTTGGAATGCTCTAATTACTTCCTTCTAGGAATAGCTGGCCTATTTATGAAGCAGTTTAGCTCAAGAGTGCTTCAGTTTTTTTGTTTTTAGATAATAAATTTCTATTTCAAAATAATAAGCAGTGTACTAAAATACACTTATTTTTTATCACCATGCACATGGGTAGCAAAAAACCATCTGAGTCAGATTTCTTCAAAATATGGTAGCTAGCTTGCTTTCTGCTGTAGCAAATTACTTTGTAAATTTGTTCAAGTGATTTAAATGAACCTGTGGTATTTTAAAATACTGTTTTCATCTCTAGTAATTATTTTTGCCTTATCTTATGCTATTGCCACGTGTATAATTCTTAAATATAAGTTCAAATATGTTTGAGCTTTTATATTAGTTATTTTATAAAATTTTAATGTCACTGAATTTTGGTTGATGACTTGATTCCTAAATAATTTCCCAATAAGGCTGTTGAGGTTCTGTTTTTTAAAGCTGATGTCTTTTCCTGATGCTTGAGTGGACTTTGGAACAGAAACTAGAAAAGCTGAACATGCAAGGCAAACAAAATTCCAAAAGCAAGGTTATTAAGAACGTAAGGAGAGCAACAAGTTAATATGATGGGAAAGTTGCACCTGGAAACATAAGAATTAAAAATGTAATTGTCTGAAAATCTATTTTCTTTATTTTTAAATTATTCTATATAATTGAAATAACATTTTAAATACAATTAAAATGGCAAACAACTTTTAAATCCTTATTTTTTTCAAAACTTCTGATGTTGAATTTATGCATTTTCTCAGGTAAAATTAGTGGCCTTGTTCAACTCAGGAAGGTCAAAACCACACTTTTTATTGCCAGTTGAAGATTATGTCCTATTATTACAACCACAGTCTTTAGCAGGGTCTTGTTTACGTGAGAAAGTTACACTCACAGAATTTGGTATGTGAATAAGATTGGGATTTGTTTCATTAAAGCAGCCTAGGTACTTCTTGTCTAAGAACTTCAGTTTTAACTATGTTTTTAAATCAAAGCACGGGCAGGAACTCACTTTTTTATTAGCATAAATGTGAAGAATATGTTTCATCTGTATGGATATAATAAAATCTATATAGAGCAACAAGGGAGTCTCTGAGGATTGTGGAAAACTTGAAAATCCTGAATTACTACGTTAGAGCTGGTATGATACTTTGGGCAACTTGGTGGTAGCAGTGTTTATAATGCCACTATAAAGATATGATTTAGAAATGGCAAGTATGTTACACAGCAAGACAGGATTGCTTGGGTCCATTGTTCCACTGTCACAGAGAAATCAAAACTGAACATTACATTGAAATTACATGCTATGAAATACTCCCGTCATAGGAACTAGGCCCTTTTTGTGCTTTTACTGTCAGCCTGTTTTCAGTTTTCTTCAAGTACTGCCAAAGAAAGAACAGATTAACTTTTGTTAGTACTCTAGTATTTATAAGAGTAAGTTAGCAGACATTTTTTTTGTATAGTGCAAAGATACAGATTATACAGCTACCATAGAGCAACCTGTGTTATTCTGAAAGCTAGGTAGTGTGAAATTGCAATGGAATTGAAATACCTGAAAGTGTCTATTTTTTTTTGTCTGACTATAATTAATTTTCTAGTAGCCTCAAAGTGTTTTATTTGTTAGATGCAGAATTATGGATGTGATTTTAAAAAGCATTATGATTTTTTAATTATATTTTGTTTTCTTCTAGTGTCTTAATGAGATCCTGGAGTCTGCTGATGCACCTTTGGAAGTCACAGATGGATTTATCCAATCAATTTCTTTATCTGTCCCATGGGGGTCGTTGCTGCAGGATAACTGTGCATTAGAAGTAAAAGGATTAGAGATGGTCTTCAGGCCAAGACCAAGGCTTGGTAGGCTTATTTTTTGATTTTAGAAAAGGAGATTCCTTACAGTTTTTCAGAGTCAAAAGTCTACCCTTGAGTCAATTCTTAGCCTTATTTAAAATGTCATTTAGTTTCCATAATTAATAAAAAAAGAAACTGTCAGGTGTTCTTCAGTTGGCTGTCAACTCAATTAGTTTTTGTTCTGTTAAATAACTTAAAATGCTTATAATGTCCTACTGGTGTATGTCTTCCAAGCTGTTTCAGACCTATAGAAAGGGAAGTGTGCGAAGGAGTTATTGCAGCTCTTGTTTTTGGGTGTTGTTTGTGCTGTGCTGTGAGGCAATGTCAGTAGCTGGCTGTTGGGTGCCAGCAGGACAGCACCATGGTGTAAGACTGGGAGGGGGGGTTATGGGAGGTTCTGGCTGTCTTGGGCATCTTTAGGCTAAAAGATGCATCTTCTTGTATATTTAGAGAACAAGAAATGCAATGTAATTGCTATCACTGTGTGAAATAATGACTTTTAAGTACTCTAAATACATACTACCTTTGATTATAATGCTGAGAGGGTTATCTGAGTTCTTCTAGCTTGTCTGTGTCCAGATGATCTAGTTTAGATTGTCCTGGTGATAAATTTTTAGTGGTCATCAAACTTCCATAAATTCTGTGGAACACATAGTGCATTTTTAGTTGTGAAAATTGTTTGAATGTCTGAAGGATTTTAGTTTGGTTTCCTTCTTGTAGTGTAGAGAAGGCCGAAGGAAACTTTTTTTTTAATTGTATAAAGAAGAAAACAGTGCATAAAACCTATTTCTCATCTTTTGCGAGTTACGTTATATGACTTACTTGCTTACACATACTCTACATTTAGTTTAACTGGAATTAAGTTTTGAGCTATGTTACTTTCTGATGTAGGATTACTGTTTTGAAGGAATGGTAGTATTAGGAAGAAACTTTTATTTCTTCACTTGCATCCAATTAGTTCTGTTTGATGCACAGTGCTTTATAATAGAACAAATAGTGTAGAAAAAACGCCATGGTACTGGTTTTATCACACATCTATAGCCACGTGGATGTTTCCAGACCTGAATGCTTAACTGAAATGTGTTGCCTGTTTAACACATTTGTATTTGAGCTAGTTTTATTTTTGTCTGCCTATACTAGACTGTGATAGTTGAATTTGATTAACTTTTCTAATCCATAGTTTTATATAGTTTTATTGTATTTGCTCACAATAGCCTTGGCATTAGCTGGTAGGAGTGCGCTGTCAATTAAGTTAATCTGTCTGATGGAAAACTTGTTCAGCATAATACCTGCTGTGCTCTTGGGTTTTATTATGTTTTACTTACTATGTCAGGTTTGTGTTAGGCATTTAAAACATGTTTTAATATGCTAAGATAACATCTTAAACCTTGCTTAGTGTTTGTGCATGTAGGATATGTTTCAAGAGGAATAAGAAACCTTGAAACAATTCTTAAAAATAGGACTTACTTCATTTTACCAATTATGCCTGCAAAAACATACCAATATAGTAAAAGAACTCCAGAAATTAAATTTAATGGCTTATATTACTTAAACCACTGCTGAAAATTGATTGCACTGTTGATTACCTGATTTCATCATGTTTATACTGAGTTTTCAAATACCTAAGTCTTACCAATGCAGTCTAAATAGATTCCATTAATTTTAAATTAGTAAAGTCTGTAATGAGAGATTGTAACTAAATTTGTTTTTAAGTATGACTTCTTACTAAGCTGTCGAATCTCTTTTCTGAGTGTGCCAAATGTATTGCTCTGTTTTGTCTCTATAGTTTCGTAATGTTAATAGTTTAATTTATTAAGACTTGTTTTACTCCACAGCATCTGGTTCTGAGCCTATGTATTGGTCAAGTTTTATGACCAGTAGTATGCAGCTTGCGAAAGAGTGTCTTAGCCAAAAATTGACAGATGAACAAGGAGAAGGGTCCCAGCCTTTTGAAGGACTTGAGAAGTTTGCAGAAACTATTGAAACAGGTATGGATCAATTATCGAGGTCTGAATTAACATCTGAGATTTAACTGGTTTATGGTGTGTCTCAGTTTTACAAAATGGCATCTCAACTGCCGTAACTTATCTGACAAACTTTCACTTGTTAGCATTGCTTGTAAAATCTAAAGAGGAAGGCAGGACAAGTGATCTTGCTTTTGAAGTGGGGAAAAAAGCCCCATTTACTTCCTAAAATATTTGTATACTTCCCACAGTGGACAGATTGTTTCGGGGCAAGTTGGTGTTTGTTTTCACCAGAATAAATCCAGCTAAATCTATGCCTGAGGGGTTGATGACATGTCTTAGTTTTGGAGATGGCAGTATAATTCATAAGTTGCTAGTAGTGCTGCTATTGAAGGAGAAATGGAGAATGTTTTTTCAGCTGTTTTTATGCAAAGCTGACCTGTTATGTTGTATGCATCTCCATAAGCACACCAGGTTGATAGAAGTACTTCAGAAACTGTTTTTTGTAGGAGGTGGTTTTTCTAAGAGGAAGAAACTAATGGCTTATGACCACATTATGGGGAGTGTGGTTATACATGCAGAAATATCTGAGCTAAGGGAAATGTTTAAAGTCCCATCTAGTGATGGAATTACTCAGTCCAGGCAGCGTGCTGCTGCACCAATGCTTAATATTTCAGATATGGTGCACAATGAAGGTGTTACTTGCCTTGAGGATCATCGACACTGAGCTACGGGAAAACTTGGTTTGAACTGTCACTTGCTCAAATATCTGAGCCTTAGAGAGCAGTTGTATGCTATGAATGTACGTATTGGTCGTTTAATAGGAGTTTATATTGTCTCTTGAAGTCTTGTTATCTTATTAAACTCAATTGATAATTTCCGCTGAAATAAATACAGAGAACTTAAACAAAATCAAAGACCATTTAATATGGTTACAAAAGTTATTGTTCAGTAACTTGACTTAATAGTCTACAGTGTATTTTTTTTGTTTTCTCTTTTAAGTTCTAAGAAGAGTGAAAGTTACCTTTTTAGATACTGTGTTGCGAATAGAACATGTGCCAGAAAACTCCAAAAGTGGAACTGCACTTGAAATCAGAGTTGAAAGGTAATTTTTTTTTTTTAAATCTGGAGATTTTTTTTTTCCTAAGGCACTTGTTGCCATTACCTGTAGAATACATTTTGCTCATGCACACGTTCTTAGTATACAGTTACACACTAGCTCTTGAGCACCTCTTTTATAATGCCAGTGATCATTTTCCTCACTCAGATTCCACTTAGCACGTTTATGCTAAAGTTATTTAACCATCACATTAGAAGAGTTCTGTTCTGTTTCCCAATATACATTTTCATCAACTTCTACAGTTAACAAATAACATTTCTCAGATGTTCAACAGCCAGTGTATATTGGTGGCCAATCAGGCCATGTCTGCAATTTAGAAAAGGGAACCGACCCTTTCGAGTAAGACACTTCAAATCTTTTTAGAAATAAAGGTACAGTCCTGAAAAAAAACCCAAAACCCTGAAAGATTTTGGGTTCTATATGAGCTTTCAAAAGAGTCCATGTGAATTCTGTAATTCAATTCTTTGAATGTGAATACTGTACATGTTCTTAATGTAGATTATTTTCAACCTATAGAAGAGTGTAATCATACTTTCTTGCAAAGTGTTGAGATCAGTATCAAATAAAACTGATGCTTGCTGAGAATTGTTAATGAAATATATTTAGTTTTGAACATTTATAAGCTTCAGGTTATTGTGTTCTCTGGGGTATGTTCACATTGGAAGCATGTCTTGTTTTTCCTGTGGTATGCCATAGAAAAGTTAAGATTTCCACCCATTCCTGGAGAGTGATGGGTTTTCCTTTCATGACAGGGAACAGCACTGTAAATAGTACAAAGAGAGAGACCATGTACAAACATAAAGACTAAAAGGCATAAGAGAAGTAACAATTTGCATGCACCCACTGTCTTTATTTCCTTTCTTTTGCTTCCCAGAACTATGTACTGTGATGAAACTGCAGATGAGTGCTCTGGAATTAATGTACATCAGCCCACAGCTTTTGCTCACAAATTACTGCAGCTCTCAGGTGTCTCTTTCTTCTGGGATGAGTTTCCTGCATCAGCAAAGTCCTCCCCAGTGTGTTCAGCTACCCAGCTGGTAAAAATAAATACATTGTATAAGGATGTAAATTGATGAAAGAATATATTGTTACACTAATATATTAGATTAATTCTGAAGGATGCAGGAGTTGAACTTGTACTTAAATATGTGTTTGGGAAGTTTTAGAATCAGTTCCTGTTGATTTTGAGGAGAGGCAAGGAAATAGATTTTAAGACTGAGTAGAAATTAGGATCTATTGTACTGGAATCTGGTTGCAACTTTAAGAACTAGAAACTTAAGAACCCTGCAATTCACTATTCTATGAAAACTTGCTTTTCTTTTTTCAAAGGCCTAATCCTTGACATTCTATGTGCCTTATTTTTTCACAGTTATCAATACATGTTTTTAATGCCCTTGTCAAATTTATAGTTTGTAAACTGATTATTTGTGTGATAAGCTTATTTGAAATGCTTGTGTTTTGTGTTTTTTTTCTTAAGAAATAGGACACATTCTTACTCCTTTGTCTGTAACTTTTTAAGGCAACTGAACCAAAGCTTTCACCTAGCTGGAATCCAAAAATCATTTATGAGCCACATCCACAATTAACAAGAAACTTGCCAGAAATTACTCCTTCTGACCCTGTACAGATCTGTAAGCTGATTGGTAGAATGGAGTTAAGCCTAACATTAAAGCAAAATGAAGTACTTCCTGGAGCTAAGGTTAGTAATTCTTTCCTGGTCTTTACTAAATGAATAGTTCTGTAGATTTTTTTTTTTTTTTCTAGTACGTGTGAAGAAGATGTAAGATTCTCAAGGGAACAGAATCGCTGTAGTTTTTATGTAGGTTCTTTACATTCTAAACTAATAAGTATGTGCAAAAAGACATCTTTACTGTAGCCAGATGAGTCAGAGCACACTGAAATCTGTTAAATGAGAGTTCCTGTATGTTAGAGAGAGACTGCATTTAACTGTTCAAAAAACAAGTAGACATAGTAGCTAGTATATAAGTAAAGCTGTGTAATATATTCCCCTTCTCGCCAGTTTTTAAATTGGCTGTTCATCTGTCTTGTATAGTGTATCATGTTTTATAAAAAGCATAAAGTTTCTGCTGCAGTAGAGAAGGGTTTTTTTATGTCCAGCAAATTCTAGTCAATCTTTAACCGTTCTTGTTTATTCAGTTAAGAAGAGTCCTTGAAAAGTAAAATAACATTTTTCTTGGTGTGAAATAGAGAAATGCTGCCAGTTTCAAAACTATAAATATACTAAACAGAAGACCTTTATAATTTTAAGGTCTATTTCAGAAGGTGCTTACTTGAATATCTCATAATTAATAAGTAAAACTAACTTTGTTTTTGATTACTTTGGGAATTGTTAAAGAAAAAACAATAATTAGCAGATTAATGGAATTCTTGATTTTTTTCTGTTACGAGATTGTGTACTTATTTAAGCTAATAGTCAGTGACACATCTGCATTTATCCTGCCAAGCTGCAGGTTGGAAGAAACACAAAATTAAGTTTGTAGTTGTTGTATAGAAGATGAAGATACTGGTGGAATGACTGTCTTCTTTCCAGCATAAAGTCTATTATCCAAATAATTGATTCAAGCTGTGTAAATAAAAATTCCTTGAGTGTTCTTGACAGGGTTCTTTCCTTTTCTTTTTAGTTGGATATAGATGGACAAATAGATTCTGTACATCTGTTTCTGTCACCAAGGCAGGTTCATCTTCTATTGGACATGGTAGCAGCTATTGCTGGACCAGGCAAGTGAACATTCTCTGAAAGTTAAATATATATTACAAGAAACGAAAAAATAATCTTTGCAAGATAAAAAAGTTTCCTCAGCTGAAAAAAAATTGTGGTGGTACATTATTATGAGTTTTTATCTGATATTAGTAAGATGTTTTGTAGTTGCTGTGAGTTAGGACTATGATCAATTTATTGTCTTCAGTTGCAAATTGTACATTTAGTAATGAAAAAAACCAACAAATAAGGCTTGACACATGACTGCATAATAGTACAAGAAATGAGGAAATTCTAGGTGGAAAAAATCAGGAGACCAAACCAATTCTGGTTTTCATAGCTTGTGTTTCACGATAGAAACTTAGCTTCTCTGTCCTATGTTTTAGTGACAGGCACAGAAGATATAGAACAGACTGTAATTGAGTTTTTGTCTGTATTTGTGAAGAATTAAGAGCAGTGTTTCAACTACTACAGTAGAAGCATGAGAGTGTTTTGTTTTGTTCCCCTCATCTATTTTATATAACAACACTTGTTAGGGTAGATAATCTTTTTGAAAGATCTGTCATATCCTGGGTAGGTGCTTAATATTCTTCTAATACTGATATACTTGTTTTATTGGAGGTGTGCATTGCTTTTGGACAACTGGAGAAGTATTACGTATGGTTTTCCATGTGTGCCATCTTCAAACCCGAAACTTTTAATAATTCTTTAATAGTAAAACCTTTAAAAGGTTGTGGCCTTAGTCCCTAAAGCTGACTGAGAAATGTATACATATTATATGCCAGCGCACTGCATTTATAACCTTGAAATATTTTCATCAGATGTGAAGTTAATAGATGCTAGGGAGAGAGCAATCTGTTCTGAATAAGTAAAACCTTCAAACCAACAAAATGCACAAATATACACACCTGATACATAACAGACATGTATATACAGGTACAGATGCATATGTATACAGCAACGATTCATTTTCAGATTAATTTTCGAATTTTCTTAGGGATACTCTTAAGGAAATTACAGTAGGATTTCTGTCCTTTTTTTTGAATTCAGAGAGTCTAAGCAGGATAGAATTGTCAAATAAAGATAGGAAGAACCGGCCAATGCAACAGGAGGATGAGTATCGGATTCAGATGGAGTTGAAACGTTATTTAAGGAAAGAGTCTTTATCTGCAGGAGCGTCATCTGAACAAAGCTTCTATGAGACAGAGAGTGCCAGAACACCTTCTAGTCGTGGCAAGTATAAAAGATGATGCAAAATAGCAAATAACCTGTTGTTAAGATTGTTTAAATGGATTGTTCATCTTTTAATCTTAGCAGTTATGTATTAAAATAACTTTGACATAAAGTAATTATATGCCATTAATTGTAAAGTTCAGTAAAAAATGAACTACTAATTTAGATATCAGGCTAGATTTGGTTCAGTATTTCATTAAAACTGTTTGGTTTATGTTAATGTGCAACATGCTAAAAACACATACAGTGCAATGTCTTTTCAAATGCGTGGTTGAGGAAATTACATCTAGAATAATAGTTGTGTTTATCTGATTTTATGTGAATATTTTTTTGCTAATTATTTTTGATGTGAAATACTTCGATTTGTCAAAAGAATGTATGAATTTATAGAAATTATACCAACTTGAGTATGAAAATGAGATATTTAACTGTTTCAATATTCATGAGGTTTTTTGCCTTTTGATTTTTATTTAAATCTCTCTCATAGACACTACTAGTCTCATGTCAAGAAAACTTGGAACTTTTGTAAATGATGTATTTATCTGGTTATTCTGTCTAGCAGTCAGATTTCTAGACTTAAGAATACATTTCTGTTAGAAATAAAGTTATTTTTTTAATTAGAAAATAACTCTTTACTATCTGTGGTTCTTACTAGAAGAAGAAGTTTTCTTCTCAATGGCTGAAATGGACATGTCTCACAGCCTTTCCTCCCTTCCGCCTCTTGGAGATCCTCCCACCATGGATCTAGACTTGTCTTTAACCAGTACATACACAACTACACCAGCAGGATCTCCACTGAGCACTACAGTGGTATAGTATTAACTGCATTTGGAATCTTTTACAAATTAACACTTTTGTCTGAAACTGTTGCATAATTGCTGCGTTCTTTACATCATCAGGAACTGCTGCAAAATTCTAGAACAATTGAAAAGTTTAGAGCTAGCAGTATTCCTTTTCTGCTATGGAAATGATATTGAAATTATTCTCATTTATTTGGCCACTAAGCTAGGAAATGTGTTTTCAAATGCCTTGAAGCTTTTATAGGATGCTTTATGATTTATTTTCCTTTTGATTACTGCATATTTACTGCTGGTTTTCTTTTAAAATAGACTGCACAGGCAATGTTGTATGAAATTGTTGTATTAAATTTTTCCTCAAACAGCATAAAAACTATGCTGTTATCACCATCTTTCCCAAATCTGTTGTGTAGCTAATGTTTTCCTTAATGAAAACCATGGAGAATGGTTGTGGAACTAGACAATATAAGCTCATGGGGAGTGCAACTTTAGCTTTAAAAATAGGTGGGTGTAGATGCTCATGGAATTAAAAAGTGTACCCCAAAGTAAAGCATACCTGCATTGATAAGTTGAGCACTAATTCTCAGTGCGATAGCCTGCTTTTGATTGTTTATGCATGTTGGAGTTTTTTGTTCATTTACCTTATTATTTATGTTTGATCTAATGTCTAACAACTCTTTGCAAATTTAAGGTCATATATATTTTTGTTTTAGCTGCAGCCGACTTGGGGTGATTTTCTTGATCGTAACAAACAAGAATTACAGCCTCCAAGAGGTTCTTCACTAACAGCCAACGTGGTTCACCAGACTTCCTTACGAAGGACATGTAAGTAACAACAGATACATAGTTCTCCCTAGATAATTATGGAAATGAATTGTTATGCAGCAACTTGGTAAAAAGAAATGAAAATCAAAAGTAAGATGATTTTATAAATGTGTTATTGCTGAAAAATTACGTGAACTTAATTTTGTATTTCAGCTATTCCATCCAGATCTGTTTCTGTGGATGAATCCAGACCTGAGCTACTTTTTAGACTGGCAGTTGGAACTTTCTCAGTGTCTGTACTTCATATTGACCCTTTACCCCCACCTGAAAGTTCACTGAACCTTAACCCATTGACACCAATGGCTCGGGATTTCTTTGCCCGAATAGAAAAGATTGAGCCAGTTAAGTTTTCAACAGAAGATTTTCTGTCCTTCCGAGAAGTATTTGCAGAAGCTTGTTCTCATGATCACCTTAGGTATAACTTTGCTTATTAATAAATATAATTAACAAAAAATATATTTTAAGTAAATTTGAATAAAGTAAGTTTTTTTCCATAGGAATTGTGTCACTTAATATTTGAATTGCATTAGACTTCTTTATTAATTTCAAAATAGTCTTGAATTTTGACATCTGTTGTCCAAGACTTTTTTTTTTTTAATTAAAACAGAAGAAGAAAAGAGAATAAACATGAAAATCACCTAGCTTTTTAATAGATGAATTAAATTAGATACAGTTTCTATGACATAAGTCTAGAGAGTCAAGAATCATTAAGTAAATTATTTCTTTAGAAATAGCTTTTGTTTTACAGAACTGGTTTTATTCCAGTACAGTGATTACTGCTTGAAGGAGCTTAGGGTTTTACTTAGTGCAAAATATTATATCAGTGGAGATAAAGCCTAAGTATGAGCAAGATAATAAAGTCAGGCAACAGTCTTTTTTTTGCAGAAGATTTTACCATCCCAGTACAGTGTATGAAGTAAAATCTTTAAGGGTGTATATACCTTTTCTTACCGCATATATGTAATTTAGACTTTGTGAGACTTTTGACTTTTTCATTGTCGATCTAAGGATGTTAGTTTTATGTGAATTGTATCTCAGGTTAGATGTCTAAAGTGTTCTTTACAAATTTCTGTATGCTGACCATTGTTGGTTGTATAACATGAGCTTCATTGTCTTTATTGCTAAATCTGTTATAATTAGATATTTTCATATTTTTGGAGAAATTATGGTGCTTTTAATGATTTTAAAAGGATTGTAGTGATCCTTTTTTTGCGTACTTAAGTCTCAACTTTTCATCACTGTTATCATTTTATGCTACTTTTAATAATTCACAATTTTAATAATTCAGGTTTATAGGTACTGGCATCAAAGTGTCTTATGAGCAAAGACAAAGGACTGCCTCTCGAAGTTTTAGTACTGACTTATCCATTGGAGATATGGAACTCTTGGAATGCCTTTTTTCTACTGACTCTCATTCCATGCAGCCTCACTATACAGAGGTATGTTAAAAATAAAGGGAGTTCCATAACAAAGAAATGTTAATTGCGTAACTGGAAATGCTAGATTTTAAAATGGGTGTAATTTAAATGTTTCTTAATATTTTTTAGTTTTTTAAATATGTTACAGTTTTAAGATAAAATTTACATTTTAATTCTGAGCTCAGATAGTGAACCCAACTTCTGTCATACCTGATCGGAGCAGCACCAAGTGCCAGGCTTTGTTAGTTACATCTCTTTTAAATCTGCTTAATATGGTTCGGGCATTACAGTAAATGTTTTCCGAAAACTGAGCAATGGAAAGGTTTCTTGGGGTGGTGATTATTCTTCCAGCTCTTCTAATGGTCAGAGGCATCTAGTAAGGTAGCTGAATAATTGGATTGAGTAAACAGTTGAGCTGAGGCTCTGACTTCAGTGTGGGGTTACCTGTCTGTTCTAGGTAAAATGTCATAAATATATTTTCCTGTGGCAACTCTTTCCTTCTTATTTATTAAGCATTTTTAACACTTTTTTTTTTTCCTGAAGCTGCTGACATTTCATTCTGAAGAAAGAAATGATTCTCATTCTATGCCATGCCTTCAGCTGCATTATAAGCATTTAGATAATAGAGGACCTCAGGTAAGGTGGGAGATTAAAAAGACCATGTTTCTGTATAACAGCCTTTGTCTAATTTGGTTCATTTGAACAGAAAACTGACTGTAGAACAGAGAGTTCTTAACTCCTACTTATTATAATTTGTTTCACTGTGTTGTGTTGAAGACTTTAGTGCTTTTTCTCTTTCTTTTCAGGGTAGCCAAGGAAGACTCAGTTCTGTTCCACAGAAAGCAGAGTTGCAAATAAAGTTAAGTCCAGTGTTTTGTGAGCTGGATATTAGTATTGTAGACAGATTAAATTCCTTACTTCAACCCCAGAAACTAACTACAGTGGAGATGATGGCATCTCACATGTATGCTTCTTACAATAAGCACATAAGTCTGGTAAGTTTGAAGTGAAATTGAGTAATAAACTTGCTGTGTTTTTTTTGCAGGAGGAAGTCAGGCTGACGATAATCCTGAGATTGCTAGTTCTGATTGATTTGTGGTGACTGAGGTGGTTTTTTTAGTGTGAGAGGTTTTTGTTTGGTTGGTTGACTGGGGTTTGATTTTTTTTTCCAGTTTCTGACACAGAACAGCCATATGACACAGTCTCATTTTACACTCAGTGATTGTGTGCTTGGTAACAGACCTAAAGACAGTGGCAGATGCTTCACAAACTGCATAAGTTCTCAGCTTCTTGGAGCAAGGAGAACTGGGCAAAAAAAGAGGAATCTTGACTGACTTCTAATCCCTAATCTGTTCCATCATGCTCTCTAGCAGCTGATATAAAGTGTTGCTAACAATTCCACTTCTATGTTGAAATCTTTAATTGTCTCAATCAGCCCAGTTGCCTCTGCTGTGCGTTACCTGCTTTTGGAGTAGCTGACAGAGAGAATGGGGGGCATATGCATTGCATTCTAGTGATTTGGGACCAACAGAAGAAGAAGTTGAAGCTTATTTTGGTTGTCACAGTAGCATTAAACTTAAAGACTTTTCTTAAAATACTTGAGGAATGATTAATGCAATTGACTGATTTTCTGCACAGCAACAAAAATCTTCATGTAATTTTATTGCTGCATTTACTGATTACAGAAAAACCAACTTTCGAAACTATTTAAGAGAATCCTTTTCATAAAAAATTGTAAGATATCAATCATTTCTATAAATATAATTGTCTTGCGAGTATGATTCCTTTCAATGATCGGCAGAAAGGGGAGGATATGAAGGACATGAAAGTGACAGGAGCTGGAAACCATGACTTCCTGAAAGGGTCAAATACACATGATAGTAATTCCTACTGTTTCAATAGCAGCAATTTTTAAGAAAGTGTCTGAGACACGGTATTTCCTAACTGCAGCTGAGTATTGATCAGTATTCTCACTATCTAATTTAAGACAAAAAAGTTGCAGAAATAGCTGGTTTTTTGAAAGGTTGCTAATCTCTGCAAATACTTGACTTCTAAGTAGACTCTTTATGACACCAATAATAGAAAAATATTCTAAGAGCAGTAGCAGTTGATCTTGATGCATTTTTTCTGTGCTATATAAATAATGTTTTTCATTTTCAGGTATTACATCATCAAAAGCTTTCCCCATAGTCACTTTTAATGCTATTTTCTCTAATTCAGATTTTTTTTTTTATTCACTCTGGTTTGTGTTTTGTTTTTTGTTTGGTTTTTTTAGCATAAAGCATTTACTGAAGTTTTTCTGGATGATTCACATACTCCTGCAAACTGTAGAGTTTCAGTTCAAGTCACTGCCCCAGCATTAAATCTCTCTGTTCGCTTCCCAATACCCGATCTACGGTCAGATCAGGAAAGAGGACCATGGTTTAAGAAATCACTTCAGAAGGAGATTCTTCATCTTGAATTTACAGATATGGAATTTAAAACTGAATTTATAGGAGGGTCAACTCCAGAACAAGTTAAATTAGAGCTTACCTTTAAAGAGCTAACTGGTAAGAATATTAATATTATATTCAAAAGTCCTTTTTTAATTTCCTAGGTACTGTGTAGTTGAGAGAAAGGTTCTCTCATATGGAGTAACCCAGGGAGTGTCTTTCCACCTGAATTTTGGAGTAGATACCTCTACTGTAGTTTTGTGTTCTGTACTAAATACCAACATAAGTCCAAACAATACTACTAGGAGGAGAGGCTAATGTATAGATGCTTGCATTTTGGGTTTGTTTCAATTTCGTGTATCTCTATGATCTCTATCCCAGGGGTTTTGTAGTTTTGTAGTGGGTTACTACAGCTGTGCAAGTTAGAAGTCTAGTACAGAAATGAAGTGTCCCTTCCTGGACCATGGGATAGAATGTACCCTCAGCAAGTTTGCTGATGGTACGAAACTGGGAAGAGTGTCTGATACACCTGAAGGCTGTGCTGCCTTTCAGCGGGACCTTGATAGGCTGGAAAGTTGGGTGTGGAGAAAACTAATGAAGTTCAGCAAGATCAAGTGTAGGGTGCTGCACCTGGGGTGGAGGAACACCAAGTACCAGCACAGGTCAGGGGGTGACCTAGCAGAGAGCAGCTCTGCAGAGAAGGACCTGAGAGGATTGATGACAAGTTGACCATGGAGATGGCAGTGCCCTTGTGGCCAGGAGGGCCAATGGGATCCTGGGGTGCATCAGGAAGAGTGTGGTCAGTAGGCCAGGGGAGGTGATCCTTCCGCTGTGCTTGGCCCAAGTGATGGCACATCTGCAGTGCTGTGTCCAGTTCTGGGCTCCTCAGTACAAGGAAGACGAGGAGCTTCTGGAGAGGGTCCAGTGGAGGCCACAAAGATAACGAGGGGTCTGGAGCATCTTGCATATGATGAGAGGCTGCAGGAGCTGGGCCTGTTCAGTCTGGAGAAGAGAAGACTGAGAGGGGATCTCAAAAGCATATAAATATCTCAAAGGCGGGTGCCAAGAGGATGGTGCCAGGCTCTTTTCAGTGGCGCCCAGCAACAGGACGAGGAGCAATGGCCATAAACTGAAACACTAGAAGTTTCACATTAACATGAAGAAGAACTTCTATACATTGAGGGTGGCAGAACACTGAGACAGGCTGCCCAGGAAGGTCATGGAGTCTCCTTGTCTGGAGACGTTCAGAACCCATCTTGGATGTGTTCCTGTGTTGTGCTCTAGGATGTGCTCTAGGTGACCCTGCCTTGGCAGAAGGGGTTGGGCTGGATCATATTCGGAGATCCTTTTCAACCCTGAAAGTGCTGTGATGCTGAGATTGATTCCCTAAATAACTACCATTGAAAAACTTTAATAATTTCATGCTTCTAATATCTTTAAAAGTAATAAATCTATGAGACTGGGTTTTATTTGCAGTCTTGTCTGCTGTTTCATTTTGTGTACTTAATCAAGGCTGTGACAAAATATAGTGATGCCATAAATGTAAATGCAGATATCTATGCATTAGAAGCATCAGATTTTCTAACTACTGGTAGCTAGAAAAGAATGTGAAATAATCTTTGTTTCTAAAAGTTAATATTAATTCTTTGGAAGCAGAGATGACAAAATTTGCCTAAGTAGCTTAGTAAGTAGCATTGACTTGTTAGACTCCAACCTGAGGAGTGGCTAACCTGAAGTTAGCATTTGTCATTTCTCTGTCAGTTTCTAAAAAATCTCTTTCTATTCAGGTTCATTTGAAGAAGATAATGCAGAAACACCAGTAAAATTTTTTCAGGTGTCTGGTGGCACGGATGGAGATATAACATCATCATCAGATAATTTTGACTGGCCTCGGTAAAATAAATTTTCATGTTTTTAATGTGGATCGATTAAATTTTTATGAAGCACTGTTGTTTTTCTAATTTTAATCCAGAATGCCTGTGTGGTAAATGCTTGAAAATAGTTTGCAAAGAAAGAGCATGTAACTATTGAAAAGACCACAAGAATTTATAAAAAAAAACCCTGGAACTTCTACATTTATAATAATGCAATATGGTTTTTGAGGTTTAATGGCTTCTGCATGGACTTGAGTAAATTTCAGTGAAAGTTAGGTAAATTATTAGAGACTTGAGACTTTCTTCCTTTTTTTTGTTTCTTTACCTTTTCTCCTACATTCATGACTGAATACCAAACAACCCATCCTAGTTGAATTTTGCCTCAAAATACTAATATAAGCCATAAGAATAGTAAGAATAATTATATTGTGACTGAATTATTGCAGCTTATATCACATGCAAGGCAATACAGTACTTCAGACTTACTGAAGAGAAGGTCATGGCAGCTGAAGCGTGTAATAAGACATTTAAAGAGGCAGTTTCAGATTTGCTACAGAATTTGCTGTGTATGTTTTTTGCCACAAAATTTAGTGGCTTTCTGACAGCAAGTTTATATGGACATTTTATCTTTTATAATGGCGCAAATAAATTTTTCAGTAACAGTGTTTACATGTAAGAAGTTACACCATGCAGTGGAGTGTTTTTTAATAGCTGTTAATGGTCTAGTGAAACAAGCATTATTTTGGGAGAGTGCTAGGTTTTTCTTAGGTCACCTATATGGTCACCTGTTGGAGTTGAAAAAAGCAGACACTTAACTTTTTCTTTCACCTGGTGGTACCTTTTCCACGTCACTTTGTGTGTATGTTAGTTTTTTTCTCAGTATAATTGCTTTGGGTAATAAAATACGTCATTATCTAATAAGAAAGTCCTTGGACTTTTGAGCTATTTAGTCTATGTGTGTTTAATGGCAAGCCAGTAGAACTAGGGCACATGTGACAGAGCATAAATATAAACATTATAAGCATCTCTAATGGCTTATTCTGCATAACTTCTCCAATGTCAGGATTGTATTGAAAATAAACCCTCTGGCTGTGCACTCTATTCTGGAAAGGATAGCAGCTGAGGAGGAAGAAGGTGATAATAACTTTCAAGAGGAAGAAGAAGGAGGGTCTCATTCTTTGAAGGATGTCTGTGATATTAGAAGACCAGAGCCTTCTCCTTTTTCTTCTCGTAGAGTCATGTTTGAAAATGAAGAGGTACTATAAAATTTTGTTACTGCTTTGCACTTATGATAGACAATATGAATACCTTCTCACTACTTTACATGCAACTTCTGGCTTCCACTTTTGATTTTGTTTTGGGGTTTTGGTTTTTTTTTTAATTTAAGAATTTTTTTCTTTCAGATGGTGATGCCAGGAGATGTAGTTGAAATGACTGAGTTTCAGGATAAAACAATAAGCAATTCTCATTATGTACTGGAACTCATGTTACCAAACATTCACTTAACATTACCAAACAAAAGCTTTTATGAAAAACTTTACAACAGGCAAGTATAATTGTTTTGCTTGGTTATCATGACCTGTACTCTCAGTTCTGTGTCACTGCTGATAAAAGCAATTGTCTAAGCAGGTATAGTAGGAACTCATTTGTAGAGTTTATTTAAAAACACAAAGTGCTATATAAATATTTTTCCAAGCCAATATGACACCATTGTGTCATGGATCAGATTGGTGCCATGGCAGCTGTCTGCTAAAAAGTGTTTGGCAGATTTTGTGAACAAAGGGTGAAGCTAAATAGTCTTTGGCTCTCAGTGAATACTTTGTTCAGATCTCTGCAGTGTTTCATTTTGTTCTGATCTTTCTCATTTCTTCTTTAAACAGATTATAATACTTCAAAAACTGTTGTGCTCAATTTTATTCTTTCCGTCTAAAAATCTAGAGTTTGCAGGCAGTCAGAGAAAAAATCCTAACCCAGTTTTGTAAGCCTCGCAAGGCTTTATAAAAATGGAGAGTGAACCCAACTTACAGATGGGTGTTTACTGTTTATTTCTGTTAGTTTCCTGTCTGAAAAGCAACAAAATACTGTTAAATTGGTACTGTGCTATGCAATATGCAAGAGAGATGCTGATCTATTTTAGTCTCTGATAGGTATTACTTTACTTCCAGAGTATTTTCACTTCCAAAGAGGCAAAGCAGAACCTTCCGTTGAATATTCTGTTGGAATACTTCTGTACTGAGTGTCACATCTGTCTTTACCCTGACAGACACACTCACTTGAAATCAAAAGCATGAACATTTCCTGCAACTTAGTTGAAAACTGATGTGATCAAAATAGGAGCTTCTCAACTCCCCCTCCAACCTACTGAGCTAATAGATACTTAGAGAGGTTTTTGTGTCACTGTCACATCTTAGACTTTGATATGTGCATACCATAATTACAGAAAAAAAGTTACTTCCATTATTTATTGCTTTTACTCATGAATATATTATTGTTTCTTGTGCTCTTGATCTTTATTTTCTCTATCTTGTTTTTGGAATCTGGAATCTGTTACATAAAGTCTGCAAAGGAATTATGCTTGACTGACTTAGTACAAAGTGGGTATATAGTCATATATTTTGTGTAATGATAATGTATTTCTTCCTAGGATCAGCAATGATTTATTGTTGTGGGAACCCACAGCTCCATCTCCTGTAGAAACATTTGAAAACCTTTCTTATGGTGTTGGACTATCTGTGGCCAGCCAGCTCATCAACACTTTCAGTAAAGACAGCTTTAGTCAATTTAAATCTGCAGTTCATTATGGTAATACACTTAATAAAACATCTAGAATTATAGTGCTTTAGAAGCATAATTGGCTGAAGTGATTAAGCTGTTAGTGGAAAGATTTTGTAAACTTATGAGAAAACTTAAACTAAGAAAAATAAAAGGGTAGATTACTATTTAATTGAGTAAAATAAGTGTGAAATCGAATTGCATTACCAATGGAGAAACAGTGAGTTACTGGCATAATATGTGTACTAGCTAGAGAATGAGTTGTTCTTTGTTTTATCTGTTAGATGATGAAAGTGGATCTGAGGAAGAAACACTACAGTATTATTCCACTGTTGATCCAAACTATCGTTCACGCAGAAGGAAAAAGCTTGACTCACAGAATAAGAACTCACAAAGCTTTCTGTCTGTTCTGCTAAATGTGACACATGGATTAGTGTCAGTATTCACAGATGTAAAGGTGAGGCACTGGGGCTGGAACAAGTTGTTTGTTGTTTTGACCATGGATCCGCTTCATGCTGTATGTACTTATCTGGAAGGAGCTAGTGTTTTTAACAGTAATTCTGTAATCTTTATACTACTATAACTAGGCAGTAATGCAACACAGTATTTTGCAAATTCTGTTTACTTTGCTTCACATGAGAATAACTGAAATGCAAGCAGGGAAACATGTATTGGTAGCAAGTGTTGTGTTAGTTTAGACTGTCTAAATGCAGCGAACTGTCAGCAAACAATAATTTTATCATTTCTGTTCTTCCTTCAGCAGGATGATGGAAATACACTGGAAGGAAAATATGGTGAATTCTGGTTGGAGTTCAACAGTGGTTCCCTTTTCAGTGTGACTAAATATGAAGGCTTTGAGGACAGACACTATGTTTGTCTCCATTCTAGCAGCCTCAATTTATATCATCAAGGTAGGGGTGAGATTTAGGTGGCTTTGGGACTAAATCTGAAATGAAATAAGCTTGAAGCTTTTTAGGAAAAAGGCTGTATTTTTTTTCTCTTTTCTCTCATAGTGTATCATTTGGCACAATGGATATAATTTATGGCTAATGTTTCTAAATGCTACAGTAATGGAACTTCATGATAACTGTATTTAGTTACAGTTTAGCTCCAACTTTCCTTGGCAACTGCTGGTCTTTAGAGAAACTGTGATCCTCTGGCAAATAAGCTGTACAGCTTATTCTTTACTATGAAAATACACACTTCCTACATGTTATTGGTTGTTTAACTGAAAAAACTACGGGTTGTCAGTGACTGCTGTGTTTTTCCCGAGTAGCTAGTTGTAGTCCACAGGTGGAGAATTTTGACTGCATAGTTTGTGTATCTCTGGTAGCCCCCATGTAGTTAAATTTTTTAAGGGCTCCCCCTCAGATACCTCTGAATCAGTGGTACTCATGTTTCAGTGCAAGGCTTACCTATTGTGTGTTTAGAAGTTAGCCTGGCACTATCTCATAAAATGAAGAGACACATGTTCCTATCTCTCCCTGTAACCTGTAGGAGATTTCTGTCCTTTATTTCAACTTTGCCATTTTGTTGGGCAAGTAAAAAACTCAATCCCTAATTAGCCACATTGAAGATTATAGTGAGAACCTGGTTTTAAATATTGGATCACCCGTAACCTTCCCTTCACAATTTTTGTTTGTCAGTGTGCATGACTAACTTTGGTAATTTAAATAATTTTGTAGGCATTAAGCATAAAAAGGATTTTCCTTAACATTTCATCAGTAACAGCTTTGGTAATTCACTCCGAAATCTCTTTGAAGGTTTGGTAGATGGAGTTGTCCCTTCCTCTGAAGTACGACTGCCCAGCACAATACGTCCCCATTGGTTAGAGCCTACTATCTGTTTTTCTGAAGAAGATGTTCTTAGTAGGACTGCTTCAGATGGTGTAGGAGTGGACAGTCCAAGTATGCTGACTGTTGCAGTCAAAATCCAGTCGGATAAAATAGAGAACAATACAAAGGTTTGTGTTATTTGTACTTTTATAAGTTGAGTTATTTCAGTTTATATGGAAGCATCTAGACATGGAGTTAGAAGCGTTATAGATGAAACCATATGGTTCTGAGACTGATTTTTAAACTATAGTTTTCTGTTAGACTCTTTTGGGTGGATTTTAAAATTTAAGCGGCAGCTTAATTTACTAATTCTTCCAATGCTTCACTTTGCTGATCACACTATTTCTTTATTGGATGCATTTTTTGAACAATTTACCTTTTTTTTTGTTTTTGTTGAGTTTCTCTGGTGTGAAAACAGACAAGAACAAATATAGAGTTACACTGCAGTTAACTAGCAGTGTCAGGTTTGGAATGGCACTGGTAAATGACAGTAGCGTTCATTAGTGTGGCTGAAAGATGACCTCTTAGCTGGCATAGTGGTGACAAACAGGTTGGTTGAGTTATCTAAAGAAGGGTTCTGCAGACCAGCAAAATATTATAGGGGCTCAGTTGTCTCACATGTGAACTACATTGGGTTGGTACTCCTGGTAATTTCTGCTGAATCCCGGGGCAAATGTACAGGCAGCCTTCCTTCCTACCACCACCACAAACCGGCCATTTCTAAACTACCCTGTTGGAAAAAGTGTGATACTGTATTATCCAGGGTTTCTGTATTGGGAAGCAGTGTTTTTCTAGCCACTAGGAGATTTTTGAGAGCAGAAGCATGACACTGTTTCATAATCTAGATGTGAAATAGTTATATGTGTTTCATGTAAGCCAAGTCATGCAACTTTGTTGTGCAGGAATTTCTGGTTGCTGTTGGACTACGAGGAGCCACCCTTCAGCACCGAGTGCTGCCTTCAGGTTTAAGCTGGCATGAACAGGTCAGGTTGCTACAGTTTTCTCGACTACATCTTCAATTTCAGTCTCATTGCTTTAACTATCAAACTAAATCTTGATCTTCAATCAATTGAAAATCATGATGTTAGGCTGTGCCTTATTATTGTACTCTGCTCTTGAAAGTGTTATTCTTTCTTTCTTGTTTCTCTTTGAGACCATTGACAGATGATAGTCTTACTTTTAAATTATTTCTTGTCTATTCACTTGGTACTGTTCCTCTCATCACCCTAACTTTCTGCCCATAACATGTCAGGCAGGCTCTGTGGGGGTTTACTTTGTTCCACTGGGGTATGGGTTTTGGGTTTTGTTTAAAATTCAGGTGAGAAATCTCAGTAGTGCAGTGCTATTCAAATACTTAAATAATGCTTAAGTTAAAAATACCCTCAAAACAAGCAAACGTGTTACTTGCAGTACTGAAAGCATTTCTGTATTTTTCCCTTCTGCTCTCTTTATCCCTCAAGTCTCATTTCTCAGTTATACATTTCCTGTTCTGTATTGCTGCAATAGCAGTACTGGAGGACTTCAGGGAGGCAGTGAGCAGCAGTTTACACAAACACTTCTGAATGAGAAGGGTTGTACTCATAGGTGTGGATGCAGAGGTAGAGCATAGCAGGCAGGGCTGGAGCCCCTTGATCTTTGTGTGAACACATGAGGCAAGACATGCCATTAGCACGGGAGCAGTGTAGTTGCATGTACCTGCCCCATGTGGATTACAGATAGTAACCCTTGACACTTGAGCTTCTCCTGTTTATCTTCCAGTCTGTATGATAGGCTGATTTTTACCTTCATTGTTACTGTATAACTTTGTGGAGCTGAACCTGGGGCTTTGGACTCTGCTATGTCGTTATTTTCTCCTCAGCATAATATTCCTGTGGGTTTGTGTAGCCTGCTTTACACCATGTTGCTTCTTTGCTCTATGAAGTTTTTCTCAAGTAACATTCCCAAGTGCATCACAGGCAATCTGTTTTGGAGGGGGAGGGATCAAATAAAAAATTGTCCAAAGAGGTAGTTAGAGAAAAAAATTACAAGACCAGCAGTGATGGTATGCCCCAGGCTTTGAATATTTTAAGAAGAACTTTTATAGTATAACATATTTGAGAGGGAACTGTTACAGATCTTATAGAGGAGGATAGGAGTTAGTTTTATGTGGTAGTACATGAAAAAGCTGTTTATACAATAAATGTGCACATGGTTCTCAGCATATTTCCCCTCCCACCCCCTAAGAAAGACCTGAAGATAACTCGAACAATGTAGAGTGTTACAAGAAAAGTTAACTTTTCGATAGAGACCAAGGAAAATGCAAACACTGTAATAACAGCTACAAAGAGGAGTGAATGAGACTGTATTTGGGCAGTGTTTCAAAAATGCATTGTGAGGCTTTGTACAGGGAGCCACTTGAGTGTCTGTGGATTGGTCTTTTCCGTACCTTTGAAGCTGCAGTTTTAATGTTTTTTTTTTCTTGTTTGTGTTCCATGCTTCTCTCTATAAAGATATTGAGTAAGCATCTTTAAATATCTGAGACTGTTCGCACCTTTTCCTTCTGCTAATCTAACGTTTTACTGTCATACCTATTACAGATTTTCTCTTTTGTGATGTGTAGTTGTTTGTTAATGTAACAGATATTGAAGTATTAATATGTTTGTGATTTTTAGATTTTATATTTTTTGAATATTTCTGATGAGCCTGTTCTGGGATATAATCCTCCAGCTACAATTACAACTTTTCATGTACATCTGTGGAGTTGTGCTCTTGATTACAGGTGAGTAAAATGCAAATGTGTCACTTGGCACTGCAACTATATACTTACTCTTCAAGAGTGTTCGAGTTTGCATACTAGAAATAATACTTATTTAGGCTCTTTTGGAAAAAGTGCTCAACAGAAATCCCTTAAACTGGAAGCAATTTAAAGTAGGATATGTCTTGCCTAGGTCTTGGAAGATGGAGTTAGGTAGTCTATAGGCTTTGAGTGAACTTCTGAATTACTAATTTGTTTTTCCTATTTGTTGTTAGGCCCTTGTTTTTGCCAGTCAGATCTCTACTTACTGTTGAAACTTTTAGCATTTCCAGCAGTGTTGCAGTAGATAAATCCTCTTCTACTCTCAGGTATGATTTAAGTGGTTGTGAATCTTGTAAGGTCCTGTAAAACTTGTAATGCCTGTCTGCTTTTTTGACCTCAGAAGCATTCATATTGTGTAAATGATCACACTGGTTTCCATCTTTTGAATACACTTTGGTCACTTGTAATCCTTCTTTTTTATTAGGTTAAGTAATTTTGTGTATTTATACTTTTTTGTTGGATTGCTTGCTTTAATAACAAGCAATTCTGCATTTTTAATAAGATTGGAATGTCCTGAAATGAAGTTATGTCCATTTTATTAATTAGTAAGACCTTAAGATTTCTTATAATTTGTTACTTGGAGACAGTATATTCATTAATTGAATATTTAGTGACTAATGAAAATATCTGTAACTTCTAATAATTTTCTTGCAACTTCAGTTGAATATTCATTCTGTTTTACCTGTTCTGTTGTGAAATATCTACCAAGTTGCTTGTTTTTATTTATAAAACCTTTTAAGTGACCTTTGAAGCAAATGTTCCATTAACTTTATGAAAAAGAGAAAAAAACAAAAATAGAAATAAGTGTTAAGGTTTAAGGAATTATTTCTTATTCTAGGAAGGATCAAATATATAAATTGAAATGTAGGAAATATATAATTAGTCATGGGGAAAATAGAGTGGTTATTTGTCAGTAGATTTGAAAACTATGAAATGTTGAAGTGTTTGGATTTAAGATATGCTAGGTATATTTGTGTTTTAAAATATTTTTCATATACTAATTTCTTTTAACTTACTAATTGCACAGCATTTCTCTAGCATTTTTATTTCATCTTGTTTTTGTCTCTTAGGATAATTTTAGATGAAGCTGCTTTGCATTTGTCTGACAAGTGCAACACTGTTATGGTGAACCTCCACAGAGGTAAGGATGCTTTAGATGTGACTGATCAATTGCAGGGCCTAAAGAAACAAAATTACGGACATATTCAGCATCTATAAAGGTTATTGAAGAAGAGGTCTGAGGAGATAAGGAGCAGCAAGTTGAGTATGAAAGAATAGTGCAATGTTGATAAAAATCTGAGCGCTCTGGTTTGGATTTGTGGATCCAGAAGTATGTCAGAGAAAAGCATCTTGCAGAATTCCTCTAGTACCTTGTTACAGTTTAATAATGGGTATTTGAAAAAGCATATTTTTAAAAATCTGGAATTTCACAGAAAGAAATTTTTCTAGAAAAGAGATCTGATGAGATACATATTCTAAATAGTTGAACTTGAAAGGTGCTATATGGCACAGAGTTCTTGGTTCTGAAAAGGATCATCCCAGCTGGGTTGCTCTCATTCAAATAATAAGAGCCTTTAAGGACTGAGGAACTGGAAACAATATTTAACAAATGAATTGGAGAAGTAGTGAAACCTTGTGCCCATAAACGTGTGTATTTAGCTTAGGTAAGAGATCTCTAGTAGAGGGCACAGTAAAGGTATGCCTGTTTTGTTTAAACAATAAAAGAGGGCAAATAAGTTATTCATGGCAGTGAAAGATTAGTACAATATGAACATGTGTTCTCTCTCACTTCAGCTAAAAAACTGATAGAATGTTTAGTCATTCAGCTTCTGTGTGCCTTGGTTTCTCTAACTCACACAGATGGGATGAAGGTAAATATCTTAGAAGGTTACACTGCACACAGATGTTGGTAGTGGGTGTGGTATATTGGATTGAGAAGATTCAAGTTCTTGATTTGAGTAGCTGAAACTTGAACTCTGAAAGTAATCCTCATAAAAGAAGGAAATGCATAGATATAAAAGATTTTGATAAAAAAGATTCCTTTACAGCTCATGCTGGTTTTAATAGTTTTATAACTATAGAGATATAGTGTTTGTTATTGTCTTAGTATTTTTTTAAATTATCATATTTCAGATTATGTTCGTGTTATGGATATGGGACTGCTGGAACTAACCATTACAGCAGTAAAATCTGATTCTGAAGCGGAAAGAGTAAGTATTTAATCACAAACCAAATAAAATGTAAAATTTTCATGAGAGATTGGGATTTGAAAATTGCTTTATTATACTTAAAATCAAGGAAGGTTTTTCAGTTTACTTGTTTTTTTTTTTAACTCCTTTTTTGACTAGTTAAGTAAAATAATTTAAAAACAACTGTCTATATGCTACTTTTAGGGAACTTTAGGATAATTTGAATTTTATTCTTGTCTTTTCATTGTTGCTATCTAGACTAAACCACGTTTTGAGCTGCACTGTTCCAGTGACGTAATCCATATTCGTACCTGCTCTGATTCGTGTGCTGCACTAATGAATCTCATACAATATATTGCAAGTTATGGTGATTTACATCCACCTGCTAAGACAGAGGTTAAACGTGGAGTTAGCAAGCCAAAAATGAAGGTATAGAATGACAAAATGATAGCAACTTAACTTTCTGCTTCTTGGTAATATATTTTAATTTTAATCCCCATTCTATTTACAAATAATATGAGATTTTCTGCAAAGAAATGAACAAATTGTATCTAATTTAAAATATATTTCAGATTTAAAGTAATGTATTTTTTTTTCTGATTTGGTCACTAAATATTTTAAAACACTTTGTGCTCTTGTACTTTATTCTTACCTAAAGAAGAAAATTCCAGGATATATATGAGCTGTCCAGGTACTCTGATGATCTAAATACCCTGAACCATAATGTTCTAACCTACTTTATGAATCATCCAGCTTGGTGTTTCAGATTGCTTGACTATTTAAAAAGTTAAGGTGTTTTTTCTCACAGTTTAAGAGCTGTGAATCAAGCTGTTCTAGCAAAATCCTTCTTGACATTTGTTGTCTTTGAGATGTAACTATGTATAATTCCTCTCCTACAGGTAGAGACCTTTAGCCAACCATCTTCCCACGGACCAGGCCTCGCTGAATCAGAGCAGCAGATTTTACGGGATTTGATGAGTGATGCGATGGAAGAAATTGAGACTCAACAGACTGCTTCTGCCATGAAGCAAGAGTCTAATGGTAAGAATCCTCTGAAGGCCTAATTACATATAAAGTACTACTTTTCTGGAAAGAAAGTAGGATTGAAAGTTTTGTGTATGTAGAGATGCTGCAGGAAGAATGGGGGCAAGTACTTAGGATGTCTGAAGTCTTCAAACTATGGAACAGTTTCTTGCTTTTAGTAACAATTATACAGAAGTACTTTGAGATTCTAGTCAAAGACACATTACTGAGGTACTGAAAGCAGCAGGAAAGAAATCTGACTCTAGAACTCTGTCGAGACCCCAAGTTCTGTAGGAGTTTAAGCTAGTGTGGAGGAATCAGAGACCTCTCTTCTGTATATGAGGGTAGTCCAGGAAGATGGTACAGTTCCAAGTCACAGGAAGAACTTTTAGCTATAAACAATTTTTTCGTTTAGCAGATAGAACAAGGTAATTGATTTTATTACAGGATTATGGCTTCTGTGTCATAGCTAGAGTGTAACTCAGGTTTAAATTTGATAAGGATTTTGTACTGCAAATAGATTTCTATTACATCGCTTTTTCCATGATGTCTGCTCTTCTTCTCTGTGGTGGAAGGTGAGCAGTCACTGTACTACTGAAAGTTTTTGATGCTGTGGTCTTACTGCCAGAATGAGAAACTTGAGAATTGTATTTTATTTATAGTAGGGATTGATTCAAGATATAATAAGTAAATTTCCTTGATATAACTGAAGTAACAACCATTAGTTAACTCTTACTTAATTTTCATAGTTTGTAAAGATTTTTCTACTGAAACATGTTTTTTTCTCCACCCTCCTTCAAATCCCAGGAGTTTTGGATGACAAATCTCAAGCTCAGGAACCATCTTGCTCAGATCTCTTCCTATTTCCGGATGAAAGTGGAAATGTCTCACAAGAGCCAAGTCCCACTTATGCTTCATTTACTCATCACCTGATAAGTGAGGCCATGGGAGATGTTCCGGCAGAAAGCGATGATTTCTGCATTCTTTTTGCACCTAAAGTTGCTGTTGCTGTAAGATCCTTTGAAAATTACTAAAAGAAAATCCATATATAAACTGAATTAGAGAAAAGCCTATGTAAAACCTGGACAAATAAGATTTCATAGATTTCTGTGGTTGCTTAGTGATGTTCTTCTGTTTGAAAGGAACTCATGCATTGTTATTGTTAGGAATGAGTGCAAGTATTTTTAAATAGGTATGATTTTTCTATGTCTCAGCACTATGTAGTTATTCTCTGATCTGAATGTTGCATTAAACTGTATTGGCAGTTTTCCTACATTTTAGTCATGTTTAATCATTGTCATGTTGACTTAAAATAATGGCATAGTTAGGAAAAAAACATGTTAACCGAAAACCAGCATTTATCAAAACAACAGCTTTGCACGTCTTCTAATCTTTTGTTCATTTCTCTCTTAGTCTAAGCTCTCAGTGTTTCTAAGGACCTAAGATCCTTGCCAAACCTCAGAGAAAAGCTTGTGTGTCGCTTTACACCAGTGTCTGTCCTCTGCATGTTGTCTGGTGGTATACTTCTTAACAAACAGAAGCAGTTCCTGGGTCCCTGATTAGAGGCTGTATTTTCCCAGTTATAGTTTCCCAGCTTGTTTGTATCCAAAAGTGCTAATAGGGTAGCCTGGGCTTTTCTGTGGTTTTCTGTTTGCTTTCAGCTAGTACTTTGTTTGGTTTATAGTTTGGGTGGGGAAGTTTTTTGTTTTGGTTCGGGTTTTTTTAATTGTTGTTTTTAACTACTTCACAACTTCTACTTTTTTTTCATATGCTTTTGTCTTTACTTTGGTTTAGAAATGTTTCTTACAATCATACATAGTATAAGCTTTAGAAGACAGTACAGAAAAGTTTTCCTTTTCATGGGAAAGAATTTGACATCTCGGTAAAGAAAGCAGATTTCACCTTCTCAATGCTATATGCTTTTTTTTTTTTAATTAGGAAAAAGAGGAAGAGCCAGTTATAAAAATAATGGTTGATGATGCAATTATCATAAAGGAAAATCATTTCAGCCAACCTATTAAAAAAACAGATACAAGCAAAGCTCCCCTTCATTTTCCTGTTCCTCTGGTGCGCTATGTTGTAAAGGAAATATCTCTTATTTGGCATCTTTACGGTGGAAGGGATTTTGGGACTGCACCACCAACTTCTCCAGCTAAAAGTTTCATGTAAGTGTTTTATCTAATTATGTGGATTAGAAAATTTAGAAATACTTATCTTCTTTTGATTTGGACTAATCTTATTGTTCAATCACAAGTCTCCCTTGCTTGCTTCTTGGCTCCCTTCTCACAAGGGATCAGTCATAGAATGGGCTGGGTTGGATCATCTAGAATCTTATTCAGTTTAACTCCACACATCACAGTGTATTTTTCCTGTGTCTTAACCTGGACAGGCTGGGTTTGATTTTGCTGATTTTTTTTTTGGGGGATGGAGGGATGGATTTTATTTTAGGGTAATATTAGTAGTCAGATTTTCCTAAAGAGATCAGAACTTATGGAGCATAAGAGTCAGATTTACAGGATGTCATGTGAGCTAGAGAGTAAAATTATTTCAGGCAAAATTAAGGAAATGTTTTATGAATGTTAATTTGGTGGGCATTCTGCTTAGGTGTGCATTACTTGAACAAAAAGAAATTACTTGGTTAACAGTAACATAATTTCGATTTTTTTGGAATATAAGTAAAATGGTAAGAAGTTAAATCCAGTGCATTTAGTTTTAGATTAACATTGAGATAACTTTAATCTGCAAAAGTGTTTTTTTCCTTTTTATTTCCCCAGAAGTCCCCATAGTTCTCCTTCTCATACACCAACAAGGCATGGACGGAATACAGCATGTGGGGGAAGAGGAAGAAACCCAGACTTCTTAATGGAAATACAATTAAGCAAGGTGAATAACAGAAACAGCTTCAGCCATGACTCTCTGTGTGTGGATATCTTTACATGTTATACTCCTTTGATAACACCTTTCCATTAGAGTTCAGTACTATTTCTTTCAACAGTATCCACATCTAAGCAATCGCTTTGATGGTGATGAATGTAGAATTTGTTCAACAAAAATTGTTAGTATTAGCATAGTATTTACTTGCTGAATAAGCTTGTTTCTAAAGATGGAGGATATCCATTATGATATTCTTACAAGTTTTGTTTTTTGTAACCAAGTTTTGCAACTGCTGTTCTGTTTTTCTCTCTTCAGTTCCATTCTGAATAGGTACAGCTGTTATGAAATTAAGTCTTCTGACAAAATAAGCAAGATGTAGATCTGTAGAGAATACTCAGTGTATCAGTTTGATAACTGGATGTGAAATAACATCTAGTTATATCAGAGTATTGTTTCTGTGTTTCCCCTAACATATTTAGCACCCTTCAGGCATAAGTATCTTACTGTTGCTTTTAAGGCTGCGCTTAGCTCTAACATAGGAACTAGATGCTTTTTTCTGGTGCTATGAGTAATATTGGCAAAGAGTTAAACATATTTCATGTTAAATAGATTGATAACAGAATCTTTTAAAAATGTTTTCGAATGTTTCCATAAACATGAAAGGCGCTGCGTAAAAATAAAGGCCTTTTTATAGTCTATGTGCATTTCTAAAACTTAAAATTCATCCCATTAGCACTTCAAACTTGCCAGAAATATGTGATAGTTAAGGTAGCCTTTTCTAGAAAAAACACGACATTGCAATAAAAAAAGAGGAAAAAGGGAAGCATTTAATATTCTACCTGGAAAACTTCATGTGTAGAATTATAGCCATCTCTCAATTTGCAGATATTTAATGAGAGTTGGTGTTAGCACTGAAGTGGTATAAAGGTTTTTCCCCAGTTTGGACCCTTAACTTGGTACAAGGCTTAATGGTAGTGTTTAAAGGAATGAAGGAGAATGAAAGGCGTCACAAACGGTGTTGCCTTGGAGCTCAGCGCGGGGCCGGCAGAGGCCGCTGCCGCGCTCTCTGTGCGTGCTCAGCAGCGTGGCGCTGCCGGCCGGGATGCGGCAGGGTCTGGGGGAGCAGGGCGTGGTTTGTAGGTCACCACAGCTGGAAATGAGAGCTGCGTCAAGGGGTGACCGAAAGAACACAACTTAGAATTTAGGAAAACTACTGAATTAGAATTTGTCTGGAGTAAAGTGAGTAAGAAAAAGGAAACAGGACCGCAGGAAGCCACTTGAGAAGTCAGTTGGTAGGGAAGAAATATTTTTTTCTCAAGTATTAGAGGGTGCAGGATTCAAGAACTGCAAGATTGTCTGGTACAGGCTTCACCATAAAGTGAGAAAGATGTCAGGATTGAGAGGAAAAAGCTGAGTCAATGTTAAAAAAAAGTGAAATTCATTTGTTATCTTATACTGACTCTTTGTTTTGGCTTGAATTTGCATGCTAAAATATGAACATGTACATAACCAGAAGTTGGAAGATTTCTACTGCTTGATATGTAAAAACCTAAGTAGTGTTCAGAAATCTTAATATTATTTCTGTAAATTTAAAAGAGTAGACAGCTTTAAAAGTTCTTATGTGTGGTGTGGTTTCCTGGTTTGTTTATTTTTTTAAAGAAGTATTCTGCTGTTAAATGTTGTTTTTCAATGAAGCTGATGATGCTGATTTCTTCCCTTTTTAAAAGGTGAAATTCCAGCATGAGGTATATCCTCCAGGTGGTGCAGAAGGTGAATCCTGTCTGTTGGAGCAGCCAGTATCACGACAAGTTTTTATTGTTCAAGACCTGGAGATCAGAGATCGCTTAGCTACATCACAGATGAATAAATTTCTCTATCTGTACTGCAGTAAGGAGATGCCCAGAAAAGCCCATTCAAACATGGTATAGCTATGAAATATGTTAAGTCATTACAATTACAATGGTTGAACTACCATTGTGGGGGCTATGTACGGTTCTTAATCTTGCAGAAGCAGAAACATGAGTTTGTGGAACACTGAAGTAGTATAATTTGTTGCTAGTTATTTGCTTGACACTTTCTGGATATTAAGACTAATTCTAAAGCCAGTTTGAATGTTAGCATGTCAGGTATTAATGGGTTTGAGGTTGTTAGTTGAAAAAATAGATGTGCAGGACTATTTTGGTGGCTTTCACAATTTGGTTTTGAGCAAATGTCAGCTTGTATCAGTGACGGGACTTTTCAGTACACATGCAGATTTGTATTTTTACGGTATACTATAGTCTTCTATAAAATATCTTCTATAAAAGATTTATTAATTTTTTAGGGGGTTTCTTTTAACTTTATTTTTTTATAACATTCAGAATAAGTTTTTATTCAATACTGTAATTGCTAAGTGGAATCATACTAGTCCAGAGATTTTGCAGTAAATGTTTTTCCTAGCTGGTGTTCTGAGATTTAATAATTGTGGATGTTAGTGCTTTTATTTATCTTGTTGGTTTTTTTCAGTTAACGGTTAAAGCATTACATGTCCGTCCAGAGTCTGGCAGGTCCCCACAGGAATGTTGTTTACGTGTTTCTCTAATGCCGCTTCGCCTCAATATTGACCAGGTTGGTTGCGCCAGTGCAAAAAATAAAATAATTTTTTCTTTATTTAATGATACCTGGGGTTTCTTTTAACCAGACACTTTCAGCCATCATGCATATTTTATGTTTTACATTTTCTTGGTATGATACCTTTTTTATTTAATCTTTGGATCTCTGTTATTCCATTTGTATCCATGCTAGAACTTGCCTTATGCTCCAGCTATTACAAAGACTGGATTTTTTTATTTAAAAACTAAGAATGTCTTTAGGCAAAGCTGTTTTCTCAGTAAGCTTGCCTTCTGAAACTTCTGATAATCTCAAAGGGTTTGGAATCATGGCTTTTGAAAAGAACTACTTACTCTTGAATGATCTGGTTTTGTTTGTTCATGAAGTGACTGCATTGTTTTTAATTGAAAAAGGTTAATCATTAATCCAGAAGTGGTTCACAACATTTTAGTCAAGGGCACTTGACACTGAAGAAGTGCCTCTTTAACCTGAAGACTTTGTCTTGCTATCAACTGCAGTGGCAGGAAGAACAGAAATTGCTTTACTTTCTTTAGCAGGCATTTGTGCAAGGTATTTTTGATACATTCAAGAAACGTTTGGGTTTTTTTCTAAACCAGTAAGTGCTATATATGTTTGTGCTGGCAAATGTGAAGTGCAGTTATTACTCTTTGTTGAGGCATTTCTTCTTTAATTTGTCATCTTCAGAGAGATATGTGGGGTTTGGGTTTTTTAGGAGCATAATTAGGATTTCCATACCTACCTTTTCTTGCTTTCAGAACACATTAGAGCCCAGGTTTTCATTTTGCTAGTAACAAAACTGAGCTCTGTCTAGTTTGCAATATTTTCATGTAGAAAAAGAATGGCCTGGAAATACTGACATCTGGGGAGGAAAATGTGTTCTCTCTTGGTTATTTTTTAAAGTATTTTATGTTTTGTACTATAAACAAAATTCACCTTTGCAACTTCTATAAAATTAACCACAGCTTTTTTGGAAACACAGGGCTGCGTGCAGTCATATTAGAAATACTTGTTATTGCTACTTAAGCTGTCATTCTTACCAGCTGGAAATAAAAATGGAAAAGAAAGTCCAGCTGTCATCAATGATAGGTTGAATAAGGCATCAGTGTTATGCATCTGTCTGAAAAAGAAGCTGGGATGTAATAACTTCAAGACATTAATAAGACATTTACACCATAGGTATTAATGACTTCTAATGAAGCAGTGATGAGCCCTGGTTTGTAATGATTTGATTGACTTTGACGGTATTAGAGAAAAATATAAACGATACTTAAGTACCCTCTACTGCAAGTTAGAGAAAAGTTCATAGCCATTAAAACACCTGGGTTCTGGAACAGTCTTCAAAATGAGAGTAGAAATGATGAAAATAACCCTGAATTTTTAAGACAGAGCTAGATAGATCATGAAATCCTATTATGTGGAGCAGGGTGCAGTGGCTAAGAGGGTCTTCCTGGTTTCTGTCCTAGATTTCTATGTGGTTTCTGCATATGTTGAAGGATCAAAAAGAAAAAAATATGTTTTGTTTCATATCTGCATGGAAATAGAGCTGGAATAGTAGATAATGTATTTAGAGAATTGGGTATTTTATTTATTTTAACCTGATGATTTTACTTTTTGCCAATAGGATGCCTTGTTTTTCCTGAAGGACTTTTTCACTAGCCTTTCTACAGAAGTAGAACTCTTAGTTACTCCAGATCCTGAAGGTATATTTCTAAAAAAAATCTAACATAAAAGTGCCACTTCTTTCTCCTTTAATTTGTGTACGTGTCTATAAATTCACATGTGGATCTTGTGTGTATAAAAACTTATGTTGGGGTTTGAGCACTAACATTAATGACTGATTTTTTAGAGCTCAGAAGCTTTAGGTATTTAAGCTTTTTATTTTAGGAATATGAACAAAGGTCTTCAACATCTGGAATCTTAATTCCTTAAAAGGAAAAAAAAAAATTGGAGCATATTTAATAAGAGCTTCTGGAAGAATTGAGGACTGTGTATATGCTATTGGGAGGTATTATTAGATAAAACGAATACATTGTGCTGCTTATTTATAAAATTGAGCTCAGTGTTAGACAACTTCAAGCTGTTAGACAAATATACTATTTTATGTAAGGGGTATTAAATAGTGTATGTATGCAGTTGAAGCAGTACTTCTTATCAATTACACTATCTGATGCAAAAGCAGTATATTATTTCCACTATTAACTATATTTGGATATTTCTGAGCAGCTATACTTTACCTATTTCTGTTGAGATGTCATGCTGAAATGCATAGGTGATGAAGCACTCTGCTATACTGCTGTTAGAACCAGATTCATTATTTATGCTGAGGCACAAACCTCAACTTAAGCTGCATGTAGTAACTTTTATTAAAAGCTAAGAGAATCTAAATATTGCCCTGCTAGTAATTCATACTAATGAGCATTAGAACTTACTAAGGCCACAGTAATTTTGTAAATACAGTCTTTCTGTAATCGCTGTGAAAAACATGAGTCACTTTACTGTGTCTAACTTCTTTTCTTAGTTAAAAAGTCTCCTGGTGCTGAAGTTACGTGTAGTTTGCCCAGACATGTCAGCAGCCTTAAGGAGCCAAGTCCAGTCATTTCTTTTGCATCACACAAGCAAGCAAATGAAAATGGCAGCATTGATTCTATGGAGGTGGTTAATGGAGATGATGATAATTTCTCACAAGAAACAACATCATACAGCAATCAGCCAGTATTTTTCAGGTAAATTTTTGTTACAAAATTTCCAGTGACACATAGCTGAATGTTTTAAGAAAGTGTGGTGATAAACTGTTCAGACCTTAGGATAAGGTGCATTTTTTGGTTTGTTTATTGGCTGCTTGTGGAAAGCAAATGTATTTGTTTCAATGACTGGAAGGTCACCAATGATTTTTATTAACTTTTGCACACTACTGTAAACAAGGAAATAAAAATTAAATCTCTGCACCATACAGAACCAGTAACAAGACGTTTTACAAATGCATAAAAAGAGCAGTGTTTGTACTCTTATGTCTAACTATAAATTATCTAATATAATCAGAGATGAGAGTATATAAAGGAAGAGGATATAAGGATATCGTGGAAGAGAGATATGAAATTAAAATATCACAAGAGAAACTCTAATGTAGCCCTGACTGGGAAGTGACTATGAAAATTGTAGTTTGTTATGCAGAAGTTTTTTCATGTGCATTCAGATCGTAAGTGCCTCTAACAATAGATGTGCACTGTGGTAAGCAGTGCAGAGCTAAATTGTAATAGCGTGGCTGTGGTTCTAATTCACCACATACATTACCAACAGAATTTTTTATCGAGTTCCACTTGCAGGACTAAATTTTGCCCACAGAACCATCATTTTGTGGGTGTTTGCTTGTTTGTTTTTTTAACATAAAGGTGCTCACTTGCAGGATTAGTAGCACATTTGCAGGACTGTTAAATTTGTTACAAGTGCTAACCTGAAATACATGTGAATAAACCAAGAAAAGCTGAATTTGACACTGTATTTTGTACATTTATTCTGAAGTACTAACATAGTACTGAGAGTTTACTGAAAAGGGTATGACATCCTCTTCCAGGAGAATAGGAAGCCTTGAGTTTCTTTTCGGAAGGATAATTTTATTTCCTTTTCATGTTTCTCACTATAATATTTTCTTTGTATGTTCCAGAGAATTTCGCTTTACATCAGAAGTTCCAATACGACTTGATTACCACGGCAAGCATGTATCAATGGATCAGGTTTGTGTATAATGCTGATGCTACAGAACAAAAATTTGATGGTGTTTGTTTTGCTTTCACCTCCCTGCTCCCAATCAATGGGGGTATATTTTTATGCTCCCTACTCATTAAGGATGTGATCATGACAAATCTAGAATACTTTTTTTTGCCTCCCTTAGTTTCAGTAAAGCTTAACCTTGTTTCACTCTTAATTGGAAAACTAGGAGTTGGATCCCTCACACATGATTAACCCAGGATGGAACTTGAATGTCACATTTATGCGCTCAATGATTGGCTTGAAATCATAGTGTATAGTTGCAGTGCCCCTCAAAGTGCGATACCACTGTCTGATGCCAGGATACTGAATTTTATTTTATTTTTTCTTCATTAATACCAGAACAAAATGTTGTTGTTTATTCTCCTTGTTTCCTTTCCTTGCAGCCTAGTAACATATGGGCCTCAGTGGCAGTGGCAGAATCTGTTACAGATGAAAAAAATGCTCATGGTTCTTGTTAAAGTATGCATTCTTTATCACACTGAGTTTAGAAGCAGACATCAAAAAATCCCATTTGCACAAGACCTGTACTTTGTCATGGCAAACCAGTAAGAAAATATGGGAAAGTGAAAGCAGCAACTTCTTGAATTTGCCCGGCTGTCAGAAATCAAAACATGAAATACAGTAGCTTTAGAATGCCTGGAACACACTAAAGCCAGAGCTATGTTTACATAATTTGTTATAGCTTATTATTTCTGAAGAAGCCCTCTTGTATCCAGATGTTTTGCTTAGAGTAGCAGGTTAAGCCAAGTTGCCTTTTTTATAAGTTTCCCTGTAACACGATTCATAGCACTGTAACAAGTAGCATTTGGGAGACTGGGAAGAATGTTTAGACAAAATACCTGTAAGTAGGAGTTGAGATGATGAAATTATTTCTCACAGGTTGTACAGGTTGAGTAAATTTATGTGATAACAAAATATTTCACTTACAGGGAACACTAGCTGGGATTCTTATTGGGCTTGCTCAATTGAACTGCTCAGAATTAAAGCTGAAGAGGCTTTGTTACAGACACGGGTAAGTTTATCAAAATGTAGATCCACATTGCTATTGCAAATTGAACAAGTTTATGGGGAATAACTGAACATTGCAAATGCAAAGCAAATTTTCTCTTAAGATGCCGTTCTAAAATCCTAAATGCTTTTTGACTTTACAAATATTTCTTGATTCTAGGTTTTTTTCAAATGTGTCTAATTCAAGAAGAACTTCTGATTCAGAACAGAATTTAATATGTGTGCTAGTCTTGGTGATAAACTCTTAATTTTTAGTTTTATGTTCACTTCTTATGGAACTGGATGTGATTATACAGTTTTGAGTTTGTTTTATGAAGCATATACACTTGAAATGCTTGGCTTAGCCAACAGCAACAAAAGACAACACTTGAAAAAGCTTTTCTTTTGTTTAAATGACATCTTTTACTTCAATGAATAATGAATTCATTTATCTTACCAGGAATTGTTTGTTTTAAAAAAAACCCTAATAATTCTATTCACTTTAGTTTATTAGGTGTGGATAAATTGTTCTCCTATGCCATCAGTGAATGGCTTAACGATATAAAGAAAAACCAGCTGCCAGGAATTTTGGGAGGAGTAGGGCCTATGCATTCACTTGTGCAGTTAGGTAAGTTAATTCTTACTTCTATTCAGCTACATATGGATGTGTTTCCTTAAAAACCAAACAACACCTCTCCTCCCTCAAAAAAACCACCACACACCATGGTGACTCTTGTTTTCACTTCCTTTCAAGGCATTCTGCTTATGTAAGAGAACTTTCTGACTGGTGTTCTGCCTTCATTTTCAGTGCAAGGTCTGAAAGACCTGGTGTGGTTGCCAATAGAGCAGTACCGCAAGGATGGTCGAATTGTCAGAGGCTTTCAAAGAGGAGCAGCTTCTTTTGGTACTTCCACTGCAATGGCAGCACTGGAGCTAACAAACAGAATGGTTCAGACTATACAGGTAGAGTATATTACTCCTGAAGTTGGATGTAAAATGAGAGGTGTGGCTAGTAAGTGCTCTATATTAAGTTAATATCTTAATGCTATAGATTTAAGGCTGGGAGCATCTATTAAAAAAAAAAGGTGGCTGTATAAATAGGAGAGCAGAGACTGGGAAAAGTTTGCAGCAGTCTGTGAGGTGAGAACTATGGCGTCAAATGCAATGGTTAGAAAATTGTGTTAAAATACTGCTGAACATCCAAGCTGCTGCTTGTTTCTTAATGTATTTAATGTATTACAATGTACAGTTTAATATGAAAATTTTCAGCTTCACTAAAAAATCACTGATATTGAGAAAGATGAGTTCTCTGTGCATATCCAGTGGTAGATTCTTACCCTTTTTAAAACATCAGCTTATCTGTGCTTGTTAAAAAAAAAACAACCAAAACAAGCCCACAGAACCAAATAAACAAAAAAACCCCAAACCAATACTAATTCTGTAGATCTACACAAAGTCTATAAAACTTACTGGATTTAACCCTAAGGTAATCTTGGATTAAAGTGTTAATAAATTTATATGTCTTAATATAAGATACATGAAAATACAATGAAAATACACTTTTATGACCTAATCTTGTAAAAACAGTATATGTACCTTAGGTTGAACATAAATAGTCAAAAAAACAGTGCTGTTAATTGCAAGTGGGATTGTATGTGTGCTTGCGTGTTTGTAAGAAATACCACTGATCAAATGTTCAGTTTCTATCTTGGGCATTTTATGTTTAGAGGATGCCTTTGAAGAGACAACAATTAGGTGGGGAGAAAACCCCACCCAAACCTACAACATTCATTCTTTCATTGTGGAATTAATGTATAGTTAGAGCTGCACATTCCAGAAGTTCTTGTGCAAAACCTTAGTCTGATTTAATGACTATTATTTGTGGAATAAGAATTCTTTTATTTTAATGACATCACCCTATTAGTAGTTTAAATTTGTGAGCGGATGTTATAACACTTACGTGTTTTGCTCCTGATGTGCAGGCAGCTGCAGAAACTGCTTATGACATGGTGTCACCAGGGCCTACCTTTATTGAAGCAAAGAAGATCAAACGGTTCCATCGCTTGGCTCATCAGCCGGTCGACCTGCGGGAGGGTGTAGCCAAAGCGTACAGTGTCGTAAAAGAGGTGAGTGCAGAAGCAATTGTTGGGAACCAAAGTTAAGAGCTGTTTCCTAAAATGACGAGTAATGTAACAGATGTTAGTTTAGGCTGACCAAATGGAGAAGGAGGTTGCAGCTTGGAACAAGACTGTCTTCAATAATCTTAAACCAACAGAAGTCTTGAATGGAAAAAGCAGAAAAAAACTAAGATGTCATGCAGATGAGTGTGAACAGGACTTGAGTGCTCTGCGGTTGGGATGGTTTACAATTATTCTGAGCCACGTAAACGTGATTTCCTGTGCTGTGTCATCCATCCTTCCCTTCCCTTTCTGCTCGACCACCTTTGCAGTTACTTTTAATTCTGAGGGAGGTAGAGTTTAAGCATAAGGTAGGATTTAAAGGAAGTGAAACCTTTCTCTATTGTGACAGTGTATTATAAATTAGAATGCTGACCTGTTTTTATTATATTTTGTATTGTACTTTGTTAGTTGCCTGTTCTATAGTGTCTGTGAAGTAAGGTGTCAGCTGAGTTTCCAGTGAATTTTGTCCTTTTTTCAGTAGTTCACAGTACCCCAAAGCTTCTTCGCTTATGCACAAGATGTGCCACCAGAAGTTGCATGAAATATTTACATCTCTAAGTTCATAGGAGTGTTATTTTAAACCTCATTAGAAAAACTAAATCATATTTAAATCAGTATTGTTTTAGTGCAGTTATAATCCAAGTCACCAAGAAAAAAAATCCTGAGCAGTTTAAAATTTTCCTTAAAACTAGGAGAGGTTGCTTTTTCTTTTTCAATATAACTGATTTCTTCTATTTTCTTAAAGGGGATTACAGACACAGCCCAAACCATCTATGAGACTGCTGCTCGTGAGCATGAGAACAGAGGAGTCACTGGAGCAGTAGGAGGAGTCCTCCGCCAGATCCCACCAACTGTGGTGAAACCGTTCATTGTTGCAACAGAGGCGACCTCAAATGTTCTGGGTGGAATGAGAAACCAGATCAGGCCAGATGTGCGTCAAGAAGAGTCTCAGAAGTGGCGCCTTGGGGAGGATTGAGATTGTAAATCTGGCGCAGCAGGCAGGTAGCAAAGCTGGAAATGCAGAAGAATGTCCTGTTGGCAGCTTTAGATGGAGCTCACTTTGTTTTGTCATGCTCATCTCAGGAACAAATGAGATTTTCCAACTGTTATTAGCAAAACATCCAACCAAAAATATTTATGAAGTGAAAAGCAAATTGGTACGTGCTTATACTGTGTGTTACCAATACATTTGGTAGATAGTGCCAAACATAGTGAAGCATGCGCTGCCAACTCAGAGACGTGCTTGCTCTGTTCCATTTACCATATTTTTCTTGGTAGATTTGACATCTGAAGCAGTAGCCTGTATGGTGAAGCTAAGTGGATTTAAGAGAGGTTTTCTGAGCATAGTCAGAGAACTGTCTTCAATAAAAGGTTCTGCAGATGTTCTTCACTGACTAAAGGATAAAAGCTTTCGTTGTGGACAGGAGACATGAGACTGTCTAGTATGGAAGCAGATAAGATAGTACTGTTTAGTGGTCATAAGCATCGCTTCTAGCGTGGCACTTAAAAAGGACAAGCTTGATAACCATTCAGAGTTTAGATTCAGTGTCAGTACACCTACGAACAGAATTTGTTCCTAAATATTAAATACCTACTTTTGTGGGTTTTTGGAGAACCTGAATGTTGCAGAAATGTTCTGTTGTGTTGCACTTTAAAGGATATGGCCTGTATATTGTGCTTTTTTTATAGTGTGAATAAAATGTAATGTGCATTATCCTTTACGTGGTTTAGAAGCTTACACAAATTATTGAAAAGAGCATCATTTGATGATGATCCTACAGAAAAGTGTCTTAAATTTATTTAAATTCATGATATGTAAAAACTTTTTTTGTCTGCTGTTACACTAATTACAATGCTAAAAATACCTACTCTTCAGGAAAACAATTAATTATAATTGTCACCAACAGTTTTGTAAGAATGAAAAATCATAAGTAAAAACAAATTATTTCCTAATTTCATAGTTAAAAGGCAATACAGACTTTATTTTAGTAATCTGCTTTTATTTAAAGTTCATATTGTTGCAAAGTTGCTGCTGTCACAAGGTATTCTTAATTTAGATTGTGTGTCATCAGTTATTTGACAGTGAGTATTTGGGGTCCTTTAATTGAAACTGGGAATGGGTGAGAGGTTTTAAAAAAAGAACAACAAAACTTCAAAAATCAAAGTTGGTACTGACATTATTTACCATTTAGTAGGTGACCAAGGTCTCCACAGACCTTTATTAAGCACCTGACATTGCACCATTTTGGGGCAGTTAGAAGTCTTGGCGATAGATGTGCAATAATGAACTTTATTTGTCTTGTATTAGCAAAAATTGGAGAATAAAAAGTAAAGATTCTTTTGAATAGAAAAATACTGATTTTGAATTTCAGTAGATTTAACTTTGAATGACTAGCCAGTAGGTAAGTTTGTCATAGTTCTGTGCTAGTCATAAGTGGAAATCCTGCCCACGTGGAAAATCCCCACTGAAAGGGGGCCATCAGACTGTTGATCAGACTTCAGTCTCAAAGGCTGATAAGGAAGTATTTTCCCTCTCTTTGTTTAATTAATTTGCCTCTAGCAGAAACTTTGTTGATGGGCCTTACAGGGCAAGCAGGAGTGTATGAAGGAAAATAATTGCTGCTTGTTCACGCTGTTACTATACTAGCTGTTCCTGAACACTGAAGAATCTGGCTGGACAGTAAATGATTTGAAAATGTCCCCTCTGTTGGGAAGACTTCTGCAGTCTGCTTTATTATTTTTCATAAAACAGTGCTCCAGGTAAAAGTAAATTCCTGCATAGGGTGGTGACAGGTGATATTATAAAGTTTTGTTTCAATTCACTGGAATCGTTGAAGTTGTGGTACATTTTGAAGACCTGGTTATTTCAATTAAATGGCTTGCTGCAAGCAGGAGGAGATGCTTTTGAGAGGAAAAAATACCCGCAGATTTAATAACATATTTTCTGATGTAAAAATACTTGCAGTAGTGCATACTTCTGTTCAGTAATTAGAGAGCTCTGCTTTAGTGAGAGCTCAAAGCATGAGCATTTTGCACAGGAATGAGTTCCATGTTTGCAATGTGGCACCTCCTGAATGCCTTCTCAAGAAGTGGTGGTGAATCAATGCAAGTAAGTAGTAATGCACCTTTTTCATTGGCAATTACTATACTAGTAATTAGCTAGTACTAGTAAATAGCTGATCCAGTTTGTCCACTTAATTAGAGTACACTGCAGTACCATAAATCTACATATTTTCTTCCTTTCAGACACTGCTGAAAAGGAGTGGTAGCATTTCAGTGTTCTTTTCTATTTCAATTCAGTCAAGATCTGATTGTACTGCAAGGCAATTAGAATATATTTTTATATGAGGGCATGATGTCAAGGTAAAACATTTTTATAACGTGTCTCTCATTTTCAGCAATACAGATTGTACACTATTGTACTTCACTTTTCACTATGTAAACCCTCTCATTAACTCCTTGCACTTTATTGAGCCTTTTCAGTGAAATTGATTCTAATTTTTTTTCAACATCTTATTTTGGAAATAGTTTTTTAATTTTTGGGTGTATATTCTTCATTGTTGCAGTGTTTGAAATGTTCAAAAAAACTAAAAAATCACAAAACTTATCAAACTAGTCTTTACATTAAGACTAGTTTGCGAATGTGTCTTGTAGGGCATGGCTTGTGTTTTAAATCAAAAAGTGTCGTTTATGAGACGGAATTCATCAAATGCTCTGCTCAATACTGTAAGAGTGTTCAAGCACTTAAAAAAATACACAAAATGAGATTTGACTCTGGACGTATTTCCTGGAAATGGAAGCTTTTGGATAACATTACTGTATTTTCCATTAGCACAAGGAGATTGGCAAAAATATTCTTATACTTGAATTTTCTGCTGAAATCAGTTGCTATAGATACAAGCAGTTTTCATATTTGTAGAGGCTGTAAACTGGCATAGACAATGTTTCGTTCTCTCCAAATACTCTTAACACTATTACTGCTGTTCCTGTTACTTAGCCTAGCACCATCCTAATAGACAGAACTGTCATCCTGGGTTTTCTTAAATATCCAGGTGTTTCAAATAATACATCGATGAGTGCCTCGGAAGTACCTGAAAAAAAAGACAGCCATCTTTTGTAAAACAAACAAACCGTTCTCGCTAAGAATCTTAGCAGTGACTGAGAGCAACAAATCATCGAATCCCTGCAGAGGCAGCTTCCATTTTCTTTCCGCTATCTCTTCTAAATCCTGCAGGTTTTTAGCAGTGCCGTGTACCCTATGTGTACTTGCCTAATGATCAGCATTGTCAGTGACTCACGGGATAATCCCCCGTGAGTTCATCTGTGCTTAAGGGGTGTGTCTGCTTCTATTTGCTCAGTAAGTGGTTGATTGTGAACATCCATTGCTTGCTTTCATTTACTGTTCCTTAATTGAGTTCCCAAGAAAGGTTTCTTACTAAACCAAAAAGCTGTTCAATGGTTAAGAACAAGACACTCTTACCAAACATGAAACGTACACCTGCAAATGTGATACTGCTTTTCCTTTAAATATTCAAATGTGTGCATTTTGTAAAACAATGAAATTCAAGAATTTGTTTAGATTAGATGAATACTTCTAAATCTTTTAAATACCCTGAATACCCCTGCAAGATAAGTCAGAAAATGTGTGGGTATGTATGTCAGTTTGGATCCTACTGTGCACAGTTCTTCAGTCTCCAGGCCTCATGATTTAAGCTTCTGACAACTGTTTTAAGTTGCTCTACATGCTCAATCTTGTTTACAATTAAATATTAGATACTAACAAGTCAAATACATAACTACAAATCATGCATTTGTACTGGATTTCTTAATTGTAAGGTAGCTCAGACAGAAACACAGCAATTTGTGTATATGTTTGTGTATATTTTTTACATTTTTGCACTTACAGTAGTTTTGTGGTATTGTTTGTATATAGTTTGCTAGTGTAAAGAATATAATCTCATGAAATAGAAACCACTGTTGAAGGGAATTGACTATTTCAACTTGAGTTATTTTGCTTAAAGTTCTTGTCCCCTCAGTATGTCCTTGAGAATTATTTTTAACCATAATTTGTATGGCACCAAAAGTATATATTTTAGCTTATTAAAATGCCGAAAGGCCTGAGTGCAAATAGGTGGTCTGTTAAATACATTTAATGCAAAATCCCCCCACAAATTTGTAACAATACAAAAATAAATATCTTAATTTGTTCCTTGAGTTGGTTTTCTCTACCTGTGAATATAATTGACACAGAAAACAGTCTCCCAAAGTACCAGAATTAACTGTTAAAGCTAAGAGTTGTACCTTGCAAGAAACTTACACTGACTAAAAAAGAGAGTCTTAAAATTGCATGGAGGTCAAAAGGTAGGAAATTAATTAAGCTGGCTGATATAACCTGAAACCACTTGTGTTGTGCATCAACAAAGCTCTCTTTACCTGGACAATCAGATTTTGTGTCCCCCACAGGCCTGTTGCTGCATTTAGTTACTAAGGTTGTATTTCTTATCTCTGCATTTTAGTGGAGGCTTTTAGAGCTTTATTAGCTTCCAAACCCTGTGAAGAATGCAAAATAATTCTCTTCAGGATTCTTCTCTGATGCCCACTTCACATGTGTTTAGTTACAAGCATCTGAAAAGAAATCTTAGAGTTCTGAGTACTGGGCAATATTAAATGCTGGTGCCAGTGCCAGATCCCTGAATAATGTGACAGGTGTAAACAATTTTCTGCTGTGTTTTATAAGGATGTTATAATATGGGGGGTGAGGGGTGGTTACTGTATAAGGTTGGATAAATATTCTGTCAAACAGCAACCTTTCATTTAAGGAGGGAGCTGACTCCCACCCTGTGTAGCTCCTCTTCCCCCAACCCTTTTTTTTTTTTAATAAGACCTCATGGTGGATTAAAGGAAAGTATCCAAGTTCTTTATCTCTTTGCAATACTAGGGCATACCAGGGATAATCCTTATGTCTCCAGGTTAGCCCCCAGACGAGCAGAGGAGACTAAGACTCCACTGATGACACTCCAGCTAGCTGAGAATTTATGGAAAGCCACCAGTAAGTAATACCAACCCAGAGCAACATGAGCTGGTATAGTTGAACTCTGTTCCTAATTGAGGATGACCCAGGCTCAAGTGTTCCTTTTGTTGTTTTTTTTTTTCCCCTACTAGTGATTTTTGTCAGCAACATTTGAAATGTGATGTTAAATAGTGGGGTGTTTTCTGCCGAGTCGTATCTCCAGGGAATAGTATCTTAAACCATCTCTTATCAGAGATTATAAAAGTAATAAAGCTGCCTTTTTGTGACAGATAACGGAGGTTTCAGAGCTGTTTCATTCAGAAACAGTGATTAGATGAAAGCAGAACTTACTGAAGGGCAACAATGAAGTATTCATGGCTCCACAGGCAAGGAAGCAGTTCAAGCTTCTTAGGTATTGTCATGAGGATTTGTGAGATATCTGTAGTGTAGTTCTGTTTTCAGGCTTTTATTTGTGTATCTAATTATTTGCTCTGTTGTTGATTTCTATCTTTATTAAGAGCATGAATGTTAAATTTGGCTGTTGCAGGTTGAAGATTGGAAGAAAGCCTCTAAGGAGGAAAAGATGTGAAACCATTAGAGCAGGAGGAAGGTTACTTCAGTTTTGGAGATATGGCACAGAATTCAGTAAGATGGAGCTTGGTCCACTGTAGCTCATGAGCGCAAAGATAAAATAAGTAGGAGCTGTTTCCACTAGAAACCTTTAACTTGCACCTTTAGACTTCAACATTTGGCTGTTGTTTGGTACTGAAGATTTGTTGGTAGCCCCAAGAACTCCATAAATCTCCCAGGATGACTTCCTTTCTTTCTCTTCTTCTCCCTGATGGGTTTGAAAATGCTTCCTACTGTGTGTACAACACAGTCTGAGGGAGACTTAAGGTAGTGAGTTTGAGGATGTTTGACAGTTCTGTGCTGTCATTGCAACACAGGCAGTCCTTGGCCGAATGGCAGGTGCAGGCAGGGTGAGCTGAACCACAGGAGATGAAACAGCACAGGCTGTGCTCTGAGACTGCTGATAAGACCATAGCATGGGTATATGCTTGGCTGTGCTGAGTATTGTACGGATCTGGATTCATTGCAGCTGATGGAAAGCCCAGATGGCACAGAGACCTGGCGATGATCAGTAGAGACATGTGCATAACACTTGGTGCTGTGGATGGAAAAGTGATAAAAAAGCAAATTATGCCATGAGAGGATGGAAAAAGTAGGGCTCAGTTTTATAAGCAGGTTATTTATATCGATACAAGTTTTTAAGATACAATTCCCAGTATCATTTATCTCTTTAGTAATTAACAGATCTGAAACATTTCCTGGAATTATTCAATAAAATAAAATGCGTCACCTTCATTATGGCCTGTTTCTGTGAACTCGGTGCCAGAACTGTCTTTTAGAGCCCTAAGAGTATTTATTTTAGGCATGAGGCTTCCATTGTTGCTCAAGTTCCATTTTCTGTTGGCCTTTCAATTACTTTGTTGTAATAGTGTTTGCTCTTATTCTTTTCCATGTCCCTTCTGTCTCTGAGTGCTTATTTTCCTCAAAACAGCTGACAGGCCAAATGCAACCAATGTAAATGAGGGGGAGCAATTATGCCAATTCAATTAGAGGAAAACCCTCTTACCTGATAGCTGAATTCTGTTTACACCAGCCAACAGTATTGTCCCAGGTCACGGCTTTCTGTTTTTGCTACGGCTCTTTCCTAAGAGTTGTAACTTATTGGCGAGAAGGCCCTTTTTCCTTTTCCCAACCAGACGTCATGCCCCTCCAGGTAAATTTGTTACTACAATGGAGTTTGACAATGCATTCAAAAAGAAAAATTACCTCCGAGTTTGGGAAGATCCGTTGACGTGGGATTGTAAACTGGGCTCTGTCTCTTCACAATATCTCAGAGGCACTGCAGCAATGACAGGGGGCAATTACAAGGGAGCGTGTCCCACTACATTAACCATTAATGCCTCTACGTCGTTGCCCTGAGCCGCTCGTATAATTTAATGCGAAGATCCACACTGACGTTAAGAGAGAAGGTTTTCAGATGCAATTTTCGTCATAACCATCTTGCCTTGTTGTCCTCGACCTGAATTTTTACTGATGCTGCTTCCTATTAAGCATGAAGCCCCAAGAATAGTTTTAACAGATATTTGTGAAGATGCAGAAAAGGCTAGGAAGGTTGATGAATAAAGTTGAGCAGTACTGTTATTTCTGCCACCCCTGCGATTTGCTGGTAAGTGCTCTTGTGTCTGAATTTCTTGATCAATCCGGCTGCTCCAGAGGCATTCACTTGAATTGAAGCTTGCCATGCAGACAGGCTAAAGAGACAATTTTTGATTTTTCAGAGTAACACTGAATATCTGAAAAATGTTTGGGTTTGTTTGGGTTTTCTTCTCACTACCCATTTCAGGGGTAGCTATACAGATTCACTGGAGTCCTCTTTGTGTTGCTGAGTAACAGCTCTTGATACTTGTTGCTTTTGTAAAACTCACCTCCGCAGCAAAGTTAATGTAGAGAAAGGACAGTGAAGTGAGTTTGCCTGCCTGAACAGAGCCTACAAGCTGAGGAGGAAGCTGGGAGCATCCAGCCATCCTGAGGAAGGACAGGTTTGTTTCCAAAGCACAGTCACTGTGTTTGTCTGTTGGTAGGAAAACAGTCTTTCTGAGCTTGCCCTGTGCTTTAGGGAGCCAACCCTGAGTGCTCTGCAGTGGGTCCAGGAATGACACACACACGGCTTTCTCCTTCCTTTCTGTAAACAGCCCTACAACACCCTGATATCACTCCCTTTCCTTTTCCGAGGAGATTCTGTTTCAGCCAATTTGTGGTGAAGGGAAAGTCCAAACTGTCAGAGAAAGCTAAGCAAAACCAGCTTCTCAGTACACCTTGTTTTTATTGCACAATCCAAATTGTTTTTGTCCTATTCTTGTTTAAAAATATATATAAATCTGTCTTGATCTTGCATTGCTCGAGTAAATAAATGTGGTGATGCAGGGACTCTGATTTTGCACCACTGTTCATGGAGGCAGGTGTCAGGCTCCTCCTGCTTTCTCTGTTTCTCAGCTGCTGAAAAATCTTTTAGAAACCCATAGCAAAACTGAAAAACTGAAACTGTGTCCCTGCCTATTTTTAGCAAGGCTAAAGTGAGAACTTGAGGAGAACTGAAAGAGAAGACTCCTTCAAATTCTTTACTGTTTGAAAATTGAAGGACCTGCTTAGAGTAAGGCAAAGAACTGGGAGCTTTTTGACAGTTTGGGCAGTCTGCAGGGGAACTTCCACATGACTGAGTCTGCTTTGCTGAAAGCTGTTTCCTTCTTCACATCACTTTTCTGTTTAAGACCAAGTCCGCTGTGTTAGGTTCCAAGCAGCAGGAATTTACATTCCTCTGACATGTAAAAATCCTGAATTTGTCTACAGAGTGATTGCATAAATAACAGCTGTCACTATGGTGCAAAAAAAAATATTTGAAATGTATTTTCAGAATAGTTTTTGTTTACATAAAAATCGGCAACTGATGTCTTTTATAAATCAAACTTCATGCCATAGATCTACTGTGGGACAGAAACTACTTGTGTAGAGGACAACACATGACCTCTATTCACTCAGGACACAATGTGCTGGATAATTACCACTGAGATCTATGGTTGATGCTAAGGTCAATTTTAGGTGTACTATATGTACCTCTAGCTGGGAAAATTTACATCTTTATATGGATTATAATTGTGATTATGATAATAATATTCCAGGAAGTCAAGATATGTGTGAAAGAGCAATAGACATTGCACTTTATGCAATGATAAAGGAAATGTTTTATAAGGTTTATCAATAATTTTCCCAAATTTTCTCGTTTTCAGAGGGGAAGATTTTAGTTGTTGATGAAGAAATGCTGAGGTTGTGACTTAAGAAGAAACTGATCATAGTGACAGAAAATACTAACAAGGAAGTGGCTGCTACAGAAGAAAATTAAGTGTCTTAGTCGTAGTCATTGATAGAGACCAGGGAAAGTCGGAAAGTCACAGCAAAGTTGTTTCTGTTTTTCAAGCCATTCACAACTAGGTGATGTATCTTAATATAACCAAAGCTGCATTAATTACTGACAATAAATTAGCTCCTCTTTCAACAGAGAAAATGACTAAAGGCTTATTTAGAAAATATGTATATATCTACATGGCCTCTCAAAGAACAGTGATAATTGCTTTGTATTGCAATGTTAAAAACACTAATATGCATTTTTTAGAGTGAAGAGACTCTGACAACTGCATTAAGAATATTTGAGAACTGAAAAATCTATTACAGTCAAATAACTTGAATCATGATGGTGCAGTGCCACATTAACTTTGGGAGATGTTACTCTGTCTAATAATGGAACACATCATCATGATGCAGTTCAGTGGCCTGACTCCCACTCATATGGTGTGATGCTGCTCCAAAGCTTGTGTGCCATTTGGACAGTTCAGGACATGGTTTCCCATAGTAAATTCATTTTCTGGCAGAGCACACTCAGTCAAAGGGGGAAGATGGTGAAAATGGGAAATATGAGGAAATATGAGAAAAATATTTCTCCTGCTCACCAGCTTTTGGTCTAGTCAAAGACCCACCTTGTTTTGTGGCCCTGCTGTCAGAGTTGAGTCCTGCACTGAAGTTCCAACCCTAAAAAGGCAACATTACAGCAAGTTTGTGATTTCTCTGGATACTTTTCAGTTCTTAATTTGAAAAGATGTTGCAGTTCACTTTTACCCAGCAACTGAGGAAATGGGGGGGTTGTTTTACGAATACAATGTTTTTGTTAGGATGCTGTTCTACTAGAGATAAATGTTATTGTCCACATCTATAATTGGCAAAAACATGTTAATAATGTTAATGATGTATACAAATACTTTGAATTGATGATGAAACAGTTATTTCCAGAAAAATACCATCTCTAAGAAAGAGGCAAGAGCCATGATTTTACCTGGGAAGAACAAGTTCTATCTACGTAATTCCTGTGAAATTGAACTGTATTTTTTTTCAATACATTACACTTAGGTCACAGAGTGGCTTAAGCTGTCCTTCACTCCTCTTTCCAGTAACTACTCCATCCATGTCCTGCTTTGCCTCCTAAGCTGTGCCCAGATACCTGGTTTTGTGCTTACAAGGTGCATTAGAACTGAAACTGGATGATTAATGAGTTTTAATCACTTTCCTGATCCAGTTCATCACACGTCTACAGACCCCTCTGTCCTGGCTCAGCTAAAGAAGAAAGAACGAATGAGTGGAGAAAAAGTTCACCTGGAGCAGTATAAACCAACAGTCCTTGAAATAAATATGTGGGAAACTGTGGCCTCAGCAAAGATCAGTTACCTTTATGTCTTAATTTGCTCTCTGGGAGAAAATAAAGAAAATTTACCAACTTGTAAGCAGACTGCCTAAGAGCACTTGGATCTGTTGTTATATGTCATAGCAGGATATGACTTATTACTGCTTTTGGTAATACAGTCTGACACTTGTTTATCAAACTCATTCTCAGATGTGTATTCTCTGTTAACCAATGCACAATTAAAAATATCTTTTCCTCCTTTTCTTCTCTTTTTATGAAGTGTAAGAGCTCTCATTATCTTGCTCTTTGTGAGGTTTACAATTCAACACTGATATGCATGTGTTTATTTGTGTTAAAGTATGTGAGTTGGCCTTGACAAAAATCTTGCATGATATGATCTCTTTTCTTTTTATTTCTTTTGCTACATTAATTTAGTAGAAAAAGCCTTGCTATTCAGCATCTTGCAACAATGATTTTTATTCTGACTGCATCTCCGTTTGTGCTGGGATGAATAATACTGTGCTATCTCAGTGAGATGACACCAGTGCAGTTTTTATGCCAGTTGTGATAGTAGTCTAATTGGTCTAAATGTCAGATTCTACCAGTAGCTCAGGGGGTAGTATGGAGACTGGTAAAGACTCAATAGCATTAAAATATGTAACTTGCTTTACCTACACCACAGGTAACTTAGAAAGTGTATTTGATGTGCTGTTATTGTTTCTACGTGGTTAAACTCCCAAACTTTTAAGTGTCCACAAAGCCTGACTGTGAGTAATCTTGTCTGATGTTTAGATTTAGCAGGACAGTTAAACAGAAGTCAGTTGAAGTTAGCAACACATGTAAGCACATAAGTGGTTTTCGTAATAAGGGAAAATGTCCTTAAGTGTTTACTTGAAAACGCATTTCGATTTCCCTACAAATAACTGAAATTCACAACAGTGTGTGTGGAGTGTGACACATCGAAGGTCGTGAACTGTTTAAAGCAAGGGCTGATTCATCTTCTCAGATACCTGATTTTATGAAGTGGCACTTTTGGGTCTTAACCAAAATTCAGCTTAACAGGTGATTTTCTAGAGTGTATTTTTAAATCCCTTCAGATTTTCAGCATGGTAAAGTATTAGAGAACAACTTAGTTGCAGTGACTGTAGCTGGAATTAAACACTTAGAATTCCAATTGTTCTGGAAAAGCAGTAACTCATTTCTACCAGGAGGGGCTGCTCAGCAACTGTTCCTTGGCCACAAAACCAGTCCAAGAAAAAAGCCTAGCTGGGCTGCAGATCTATGTATGTCAGATGTTGACACTTGCCTTCCAAATTTCAGACAGCTTGTAGGAAATTTTCGTTCCATGTGTGTGTGTGTGTGTGCATGTGCACACCCTCATCAAGCCTCTTACGATGCTCTGAAACATCAGTCATAAGGTAGAGTCTTTCACTCGTTAATAGCAATGGTTTGATTTGGGTCTTCATGCCTCTGTGCCTTAGCTATCGTTAATATAAATAATAATAAAGCTCAATAATGAAATAATTTTTGAAGTATTATTATTATAATAAATAAAATAATATTTTTAAAAAAACCCTTTTCATACCATTATGGCTCTTCTTATTATACTGAGTGATTTACAGTTTTGGCAGAGAAGAGGAAGTGAGAATTCAAAGCATTGCAATACTTAAAACAAAATTCATAACCATTTTTGCTTCCTACCCATGTACCAGACTGTACCTTACTCTTGAAACACTGAAGGCAAAGCTTCCTTGGACATCCATAGCAGTGGTCTTTGAAATGCTGTCAGCCTTCTTGGCTTTCTTAGATTTGTTCACAGAGTCTGCTCTGATATTTTTGGTTGCGCTCCAAAGCAACCTGAGCCTCCTCATCTGCCAGCCTGGACCAGCCAAGCTCCCTGCATGGCCACTTGCCCTTCAAAGCTGTTGATCATGACTGCAGCCAGTTCCTGGCAAGGCAGACACATGTCCTCAGCATCCAGGAGCAGATGCCCTCACATATGGATGGAGTTAAGCATCATCTCTGTCCAGGAACTTCTTTGGTAAAGGATTTCTAGCTGTGCTCTTCAAGACAGAATAAATTTGTTATTCTTGCACAATTGTCTTGGATGGTGGCTTCTAGGTACTCTTTGGTGTATGTCCCTGGGCAGCCATGGTGACTCCCAGTGATGTGTCTGGTCAGTTGGAGTAAGGCACTCAGCTTCTGGAGGCTAATGGAGCCTGGGAAAGCTGTGCCTCTGCAGGCCATGGGTGTCTGGTCTCTAATCAAGGACGGGACAAATGGAAGAGAGAGATGAGTTTTGTGAGAGAGCTTTTGTGGGAGAGGTAGGCAGGAGGTGATGTAGGTCGGTGGTGACTTTTGGCACCTGCTGAACACAGCCTGTGTCACCTGGTGACCTGTGTTCTCCCTTGTGGCACAGAGGGGAGCAGTAGCTCTCTCCACTTTGTCCTGCCTTTCTGCAGCCGTACCCAACACAAACAACTCCTCATTCACCCTTGCCTCTGCTACATTCTTGGAGGACTCTCAGGTCTGTGGACCTGTCCTGGGGCCGTAGGTTCACACTGAGGGAGACCTCTCATCACGTGTCAGTGACAGGAGCCCGTGGGGAGTGTCTGTGCCCAGGCTCTGGAGTGGAGGACAGCAGACATCCCTCCGTGAGCAGACTGGTCTGGAGGCAATGATGACAGCCAGCTTTTAGGATTACCCTCCTGCGAAAGCTGTAGACAAGATCTGAGGGAATTGTTTCCTGCCTGACAGAGGCAGAGGTGCTAAAGCATTAGGAAAAAGGGTAGTTGTAACACCCCAAAGCTCTGTGTGTGTGCAGGTTAAGTGATTGCTGTTTGTCCACACACAGCAGGAAGGAATTTGACTGGCCAAGGTGTTAAACTTGTGAACATGCTCTTGAGAGGAGATTATTTAGATTTACACTGTCAAAGCATATCTAGTAGAGGAGTCTTGTGTGTCCACACGCCATGAGTTATAAATGAGACAGTTCTGTTCATTCATTCACTGTATTTAATGAATGCAAACTAGAACATACCGGTGAAAAAAATTCTCTTTGTGTCACCACGGATCTGGGCCTGACTGGCTCCAAAACTGCTGAGCAAAAAGTGTGCATTACTCTCTGTCTGCATAGAAAAATGATGTAGCTTTCATCCTTTTTTTATTCCCTTTTTTAGAATTTTATTCCTTTTTTTCTTTTACAGCCCCTCTTACGTTTGGGTTTTGTTGTTTTGGGGTTTTTTTTGGCCCCAGGGATCTTTTCTTTCCAGGACACCTTGCTCTTTGTCTGTAAGACTTCTGTTTACTGCCCTCCATGATCACTCCCACTTGAGTCAAGGCTAAGCACAAGATACAGAAGACTAAGCTTCAATTTTTTATTCTCAGATGTTTCTCACAAAAAATCAGTGCTTTGGCTTTGAGCTCACACTTTGTAAGTGTGTTAAAGATGAGCATCTTCACCAGTCCAAGACCTCTCTTATTTCCCTTCAGCTGCAGAGGTGAGGTAAAGTCTGTATCTACACAACAGCTTTCTTTTCCAACTCCAAATGGTGCCTCGATCTCCAAGCCACCTGTGAAAACTTCTAGCTTTCTTTAAATGGGTGTCTAGTGCTCACTTAGCACCCATCCAAGAGACTGGGTTGGTGTTCAGTTCAGGGTTTGCAATCCATACAATGTTGTGTGGATGTGAAAATCAGGCTGGATGCTGGTCCAGAAACATCTCCTGAGCACACTTGATTCGCATGAAAACCAGTCAAATAGCTACCATCATCGTCCACCTCACAAGGGTGGGCTCTCCACAGGCTGTTTTACACAATGTAAACTCACATTTGGTGTCCATCTTGTAGTTCTGAGTTTTTGCACAGATTATTTTAGAATCCTTTGCATGTATTTGCATATCCATTTACGTTTGGAGGAATTGTTGGCAACAGTGAAAATGGAAGGGAAATGCAGTCATTAGTGTTCCGATAATGTTTCATGGTGTTTCATTCCAGAGTTCCTGCTTCATAGTTTATTTGTCCATTCATGTAGACACTGGCAATTCTGAGTGCATAATAGCTCTTTTCTCATCAGACACGCTCTGGAATGGTTCTGGGGCAGTTCAGACAGGACAGAGTAGTCTCTACTGCTGCTCTTCCGTAGGAGTTGTGGCAGTTAAGGTCTTGGGAAGCAGGTCAGTGAGTTCTGCATGGTGTTAGAAACCACCAGTGTCCAGCTCTGTGTTGCCAAGCACTGCTTCCTTGAGTGCTTCTTTTTGAGTAGAGAGTGAATGGCAAGGCAATAAATGTATTTTCAAAAACTGCATTGGAATGTTTGAGAGTAACCAGGCAACACAGGTAATATGCATGAAAAATGTAGCACACAAAAGGACAAGGCAGCAAGAATTCTTCCACTAACATCTGAGTTACATGATTCATTCTCTGTGTCCTCAAAGAGGTGTAAACCAGACTGGCCTTGTTGCAGACAAAGGATCTGTGCTGTTGGAGACTTCCTCTGTAGTCTTCAAGTTTTCCATGTTCACACCTGGCACTGCCTTTAGTTAGAGATGTGTCTGTTAGGGATCATCCCTTGGAGAAGGCTGTTAATGGGCAGCAGTGCTTTGGAAGAAGTGTTTTTGTGGTACTTTACTGTTGCCTGGGGAACCTGTGTTTCTGCCAAGAGAACTTTAAAAATGTCATGGCATTCTGCCCCAGGGTCTGCTAGAGCTGAGCAAGATTGCAAACCACATTCCAGTTAAGTGACTTAAGCAAGCTGTTCACCCTCACCTTAGGTCTGTTCCAGTTTTCTTAAATGGACTATGCATTATTTACAGCTGAGAGGAAAAAGGCAAATAAGATTAAAGCAATTGTATCGGCTAGAGAACAGATCATCCACAGGGATAGTTTGGCCTTTAGGTTCATTACATCAATGTACATTCACAGTCACTGATATTGCTTTGCTGACTAATTGTACAGATCTTTAAACTTCTGTTCCTGAAAATCCCATGGGAATTGGTGAGTCTTGTCAGTGAACTCACAGAGTCACACAACCCTTGGCAGAGCTTAACTTTTGGGTGGATATCTTGATCCTAAATTCTGCTGGGAGCCTCAGGACAGGAGTTTCCCACCTGTGTAGGAGGTCAGGAGCCTTCCCAGTGTGGCATGTGTTCAGAGCCCAAGGAAAGGGCTCTTCTTCCTGCTAGCTCTTGGGTTAGGTGTGGCACGTGTTCATGTGTTCTTCAGCTAAGACAGACTAGGAACCTAAACTAGATGATCTCAGGAGGTCCCTTCCAACATAAATGATTCTGTGATTTCATTATGTGAACTTTAGTCCTAGGTACAAATTCCTTGGAAGCAATCTGCCTATGGTTACAGAATATTTATAAAGCAGGATGCTGAATTCTAAGCAGATTACTAACATTACATTTGGCAATGTTCTTTCTTCCTCTTTTATCCATGAACAGGGAGAAAAAATACTTTAAAATATTTAAACTAAACAATTTTAAAGGATTTGCTTCATATAAAATATGCACTTAGCAAAAGTAATGCAAAACAATTTATGTTACCATGAAATTCTGCATAAGTGCCCTTAGGAGCTTCTTCAGGCTTCTTTAGTTGTTTGGAGGCCTTCCCATCTTTCTTGGCAACAGCATTTCTGGCTGTGTTTCTGCAGGAAGGACATTAACTGTTACCTGTTACCATGTGAGCTAAGCATATATCCTTAGAAGTTTTCAGTTCCTCAGCTCCTATCTCATGTATGCTGATGTACACAGTCTTTCTGCTTCCCTCTGTCCCATTTCTTGAGGACTCAGATGCACATCTCCTGTAAAAGACAAGGTTTCCACTGTGGTACACTGATGTTGTTCCTGAAGCAGCTCAACTGTGGCTGGTGAATGACACGTATTCCTCTTTTCTGGGGAGTTGACAACATTGTCACTTCACCCCTGGGAATGCAATAATATCCTCAGTTACTTGGCATACATTCAAGTCATCTTGCACCAGTTGGTTGAATTTCAGCATCATGTGCCACAAGAATTCACTGGCACAGGGCAATATCTTTGACTGCTGCATTGGTGGAAATAAATGGGCATAGTGACGATGTCCTAAAATTCACAGGTCTTAGGAGGTTGTTGACGGACAGTATATGATAGGTAGGTCTCTCTCATGCCTTTGAAAAGAGCAGGGGGTGTTCAGTGAGTACCTGTGAGATAGCACACCTTGCTTTGAATCACAAGCCACTGCTTTGAATTTTAATTTTTGCATTTTAACAGAGCTCTGCTCTCCATTTGTGGGCCTAAGTAATAATGCCAGAAGTTTCTCAGGAAGCAGAGAGAGAGATAAAGGGAATACAGATGTTCTTCAGAGGACAGAGATGTAGTGCAGGTATTTACTGCCTGGCTACTGCCTGACTACTAGGTCAAGTCCTTCAGAACGATCACATCAGCCCAAAACAAATTGTAATTAGAAAGAAATTTGCAACAGCTGAGGAGAAGTAGGAGTTTTCATCTAATCTTAAAGAAAAATATGAATGTTGTACTTCCCCAACATGCCTGTACCCATCTCCAGCAACTGCCTCTGCACTTTAACTCACCTTTCAGGAAGGCTTCTTTACCTTGTCCTTCAATCCTCCTTCGATGCAAATGAGAGATGGGTCAGCAAGCAGGCCAGAGGACCTCTAAGACAAGAACCATCTAATAAAGCAGGTGACATTGAGAGCTGCCTAATGCTCCAGTGTTTTCCTCTAATACAGGCCATCAAGGTGAGCAAAGCAATTTAAGGGTTGGAATGGATCAGGGAGGTCCAGCTTCATCTGACTGTTCCTGAATCACATTTCTGATCCCTCTACTTTGCTGTTTAAGTGCAATTTCCCTTCATTTTTCTTTCAGGTGTATTAACTCTAATGGTATGTTCTATATATAATCTATTGGTAGTTTCAGTGGTGATATAGGCAGTTCTGGTCATGGTTCCATCAGTGTGGACATAGCTGGGGACCTGGCTTGCCCTCTGGCATTGTCATGTCTCATACTGGTAGCACCTAATCTAAGCTGTCAGAGTTGCTGCAGTGACAGCCTGTGTGTTCTGTGATTGAAGGTCTGCAGAAGAATGGGGATTGGACAAGGAGGCCATGTCAGCATTGCTGCACCCTTTAATTCGGTGACACGAGCTATGCTGGGGCAGTGCTGGTGTTTGGGAGGACTGGGCAGGAATGAGAGGCACAATACAGCTCACAGAGACTTCCAGTCAGAGCATGCACACAGTGGCAGGGCACACAGTGGCTTTCTAGCTTGTCAGTTCACATAGGTAAAAATTGATATGGATCAATGCTCCTTGCACAGAGTTCTGCAGCAATGGTCTAGGCTGCAACACAAGAGACCTGCTGTGATAGCTTTGGAAAATCTCTCTATGTGTTATAAACTGCAGTTGTAAATTTGCATGAGTTACAACTGCAATTTTAAAAGGTTTAGAGAAATTAGGCATTCATGAAGCTCTATATTGCTTTACCAATCATATTCACTAGGAGATATTTCTTTTTTTTTTTAGCTCAGAGAAGGCCATCTCATGGGGTGGTCTGAATTCTAGATGAGATTATCATGAAAATATTGTGTTCAAATGTGGATGAAGCACTGTAAATATCATTAGTCTTTCGGACACACTTGGCAGGCAGCACTGTGAGCTGCATAGAGCAGCAAGCAGAATGTGCAACATGGCCTTTTCTTGAGACTGAAGAGATGCATTTCAACAAAAGCCCCTAATACCTGTCAATATTTCAATAGCTCAGGCTAACAGCTCCTGGTAACACTATGCTGAAGGTACTTTAGGACACAACACAGCACTGTGTGTGCAGCTTACCACTGTTTATGCTGGTCTGTTGGGAAGGCCTCCTCCAGCTTGGTAAGTGCTGCTGCAAAAAACAGACTTAAACTCTGAATTAATTTCCATGTATGTAGACTGAGTCGAGATACAGAAATTGCTTCAAAGAGTTCAGGTGGAAGAAACCCAGGTAAGTTTCAGCAGGAATGTCCAGCTGAACCACAGAGGCAGAGCAGTTTTAGGGGCTGTTACTAACGCAGCAAAGCAAAAGAGCCACCTTTTCTTCTTTCCCATATTCACATATTCCTTCTGCTGCTTCCCCAACATTTCTGTCACACGCCAGTCTGAACAAAGTGACTTGAGTACTCCTGTGGAAGGGTGCTCCTGTCAAAAGAGGCTCTGCTTAGTGGGTCTGAAAGTATCCTGGCTGATGGAAGAGAAAGGAAGGTAGGTGCCTTGATTGGCTGTCCAAGCTGAAAATCAGCATCTGAATCTGCCAGCAGCAAGATTAAAGAGGTAATCATTCTTCAGTATGCTGCAATATACACCATCTACTGCATAATTCCAAACAACGAGCATTTAAAACACATAAAGCACATTCATTCTCTAGATATTTCGTAAGGAAAAAAAGTGGCTGTATTTTTCAAATAAAATGCTTGTCTAGAAACAATTCACCAACTCTAATCAAACCCATCTATCTTCTTATAACTCGGTGTCAGACAGTAATTACAGTCAGTTATGTTAGCAGACACTACAAACAAATTTGCTGAAAGAGAAATTTAGGGTATTTAGTGTAATGCATATGTGGAGGGAGGAAGAGCTAATGCCCTAGAATATTGCAAATGGTAAATTGATGGGTTTTAGACCTCATGAATTAGAACATATTTGCCTTGCTTCTTGCACTGTAGCTTCTCCCCATTTTCCCTTAGAAGAAATGGATTATTACACACTGAAAGGTATTTTAGTCCTATTTCCATATGTATACAAATACACAGAAACTATTTATAGCAAAATAATGCAAATAACACTGACAAGACAGATGGCAGAAAGCAACCAAATGCAACAGCCTCCACTGTCTGCCCGACCTTGATTTACCTTCCTTAAAGGGCTTGTGCTGTGAGATGATCTCTGTTCACATGATTGTAAATAATTATTGCCACACAATCTATTTCCTGCTGTCACTCTCAGGGCCTAGACTGACAAGAGGGGACAAGCCCTCTAGTTTTCTGACTCTTGCTGTTTATTCTTTAGCTTCTTTCAACAAAGAAACAGAGTTGTAAACCCAATGTCAGGTGGAGTAGCCCATTTGCCTTCCAGCAACACCCCTGATCTCACAGTCAAGTTATGAGACATTTAACTTTTCCTTCCATGACACACACATTTTTTCCCAAACATTGAACTGTCTTGCTGTCCTTGCAATGAGTTTAGCACTAATGTTCATTAAGTGTTATTAACCTTACTCTAGTTTGGGCTAATAGCATCAGAGCTGTTCATTCTTTCTCCTCATAGCTCAGGAGAGTGTTCACAGAACTAAGTGTGTCTCAGTTCAGAGACCTGAGTGTGCCTTGCTGTCTTGTTTACTCCTCAAAGATGTACAGAAAATGTCACTTCATATAGCAATAGCCTTGGACAAACAGATTTCCTGACTAGCCTGTGTAAAAAAAAAAAAAGTTATTTTGGACATCTAGGAAGATACTGCTGGTGATTCCGAAAAGGAAGACGGCTTGACTAGTCCATCACACGTGTCTCATACTGTTGGCTCCTGTCTCCCAGTTCTCTGCTCTCACAGTAGTCGCTTACTACAGAGTTGTAGGATGTTTTCTCTGGGCCAGCCTGTTCTGGATACGACTGGCTGTTCATGGAGAGAGGCTGTGGGGCCCCGCTGGATGACATCATCTGCCATTATGTACTGATTTCCACTGGTGACCAGGGACTTCAGACAAGCCTCCCACAACACGAGTGGATACGATATTGCCCAGTGCACCAGAAGATGACATATTGAACTGAAAACGGAAGTGTTTCACTAAAATCAGGACACAGGATAACTCCACTAATACTAGTCTGAGTAGTTAGAATTTGACAAAAAAACAGACAAAGAATCCAGTGCCTGAAGGGAGTTGTATTTTACACCAGTATTCTAAAAGTCTGGGACAGTATCCCAAAATAACTCTTCCAGACCCTTCACACCTCATCCGAATAAACAGGACGAGTTGTATAGAATGCCTGGAAGTGACGCAGAGCAGGGACAGGAAGAACAATGCATGCCTAACATTGAACATCTAATTTTATTCTGCTGAAACTGTGCCTTTGCTTTACATGTTTTCTCCATGGACTGCTCCTTTTAATGTGATCAGTCAGTGGTATTTTGTGCAGTTTCTCAGGGACATCAAGTGCTGTTTAGAGGACTTCTTATGCTTTGGACAATGTGTTGTGTACATGTAGGATATTTGCTTTTTGCCAGAGCATGAAAGATGAGATATGAATACTTCTAACAAAGCTCGGTTTTGCCTTGCTGTTCCAAGTAAATGGTTATTCTCACAGTAAAATGTATGAATGCTTCTTTTATAGATAATATTTTACTAACAAATACAAACCTATGCTTTTATCTGGAACAGGGGGAAGGAAACAACAGTGATCCAGCCACCTCTGAGGATGCAACAACCAGCAAGACAGGTATTGTGGGAAAATTTTGGGCAAGTGTTCAGCATTTAAAGTAAGTGCCATGTACTCACAGACATTAGCTGGAATACCTTTTATTGTCTTGATTCAGCACTTGGTAACCTCACTTGGTTGTTATAATATCTGATATCAGACAATGCCCTCAGGCACATGGTGTGATTCTTGGGGTGTCCTGCACAAGGTCAGAGTTGGACTCCATGATCCTGATGGGTTCCTTCCAGCTCAGCATATTCTATGATTCTGTGATCATATACTTATTTTATTTTGAGCTGTCACAAGAGAACAAGACATCTGTGAAATTTGGAAGCCTCTTTATATTAGTGGTTGGTTACCTGACACATATTGGTGGCAGTCACCCTGCTATGTACAGGGAGGATCACAGCAGCCTCAAAACAAAAGTATATTTTTGGCTACGCTGTTTGGTCTAGGGGTCACCTCTGAAGTGACTGCTGGCATGTTTAGGAGCAAATCCAGGTCGGCACTCAGAGCTTAGAGCAGCCTATAAGGCTGCAATTAGAGCCCCATCTACTTCATCTGCTGTTTTTAAAAAAAGGCTAATTAAGGGGGGAGAACTGAAAATGTCTCTCAGAAAACCACCTTGTGCCTTAGTCATTGGAATACTTTTGACCACAATCTTGCTTCTGAAATCCAGCCCTCAAGGGCAGCTGAAAAGTGCTAATACAGCTGCTGCAGAAAGCCAAAGGGCTGAGTAAGTACAGCTGGCACCAGAGCTGGTGCACTGTGGTTTTAGGGAACTTAGGTACTGGATGTGCAACTGGTAGTTAGACCACTGTCTTCTCTCCTCGGGCTACCAAGTGTGTGTACTGGCCTAAGAAAGACAACAAGTCTTGGTTTGAACAGGGCCATGTGTGAAGGAAAGTGTGTCTTTAATGCATCATGGAGCACCTGAATGTTGCTCCTGATCTGCAGTGACAATTTAGCAAAGAATTGCCTTGAAGTTCAGGATGTGTGAAGTCTCAGTAGTCTGCACTCCTAGGAGTCCTTTTAGAAAAGTAATGCTTTTTGTTTTCTGGAACTCACTTCTCTTAAGTATTTTCCCATTATCTTGAATTTGTTTCTCTCCCTCTTTTATGATCCAGTGATGAAGAGCATACCAGGGTTGGCTGTAGGAATTTTAATACCATTGAGAAATGGCATGTTCCTCTCATGTTCCATATACCTACAAGTCAGTTTGCTGCATTAATCTTCTGCCATCATTAGTTCCCTGTTCACTTAACTGGGCAATGATAACCATTTCCATGATACCCTGATAGTGATGGTTTATTTTGTAACAGCTCTCCAGTTGTTGCCAAATGAAGCAGAGCATTTCTTTTCTCCCACACCATGGGAAGAAGAAAGTTTGCTGACAGTTTTCTGACACGTGTAAACTGTATTTAGCTGACCCAGTGGTACTTTGCAGCCCTTCACATCCAAATGTCTGAGGCAAGGAAGGTGACAAAACTGTGCTAGATATCATAACACCTTCTCACAAATAATTTTGGTTATTTCAGTAGATGACTATTTATCTGCAGTAATGCCTCAGACAGAAGGATATTTGTAGGGTGTACAGATGTACCGTCATCCATTCTCTGACAACCACTTGCCGCGTCAGAGACATTCAGTGTTCTGGCTGTGGGTGATTTGCCTTATGAATTACTGGCACCCATGCTGGGGAGCTGGCATGCAACCAGCAGATAAGAGTTGAGCAATGCTGGCAAGAGGCCTTGCTCAGAGGCTCAGTGCTTCTTGTGATTCATAAGAGACTTACTAAAGTTTTGAAGAATAGGCAGCCTGATCTTTAAATTTTCTTGGGTTTCTCAGTTTTTGGAAATGTCTTGGCTGCTTTTTAATTTGTTAAATATATTACCTTGATTTTTTTTTTTTTTTTTTAAATTTGCTTATCTTTTTCAAATCTGAGCTTACTGAGTGTCTCATTTTATCATTGGAGGCTGATCTTTCTTGTCATGATTTGTCCTGGGCAAATCCTCATCACCCCAAATAACTTCTACAGTGTGCACTAGCAGTTTTGTCACGTTAAAAATATTTTTATCGGAAGCTTAATAGCTAAAAAGCATAGCAGAAAAAAAATAGACAGATAGTGACTGCTGCTTATTATGCCAACTATAAGACGATGTAATTTCTTTGTCTCTGAAAAGATTATAATAACTTATTTATGGTATAATGATAGGCAGTCAGGGTCACTATCTCTGTTCAGGATTTTGTCTGGTGCAAATATATACACCTCCACTAATTTCAATTTTCTGTGACGTACGTTAGGTGAGGTTTTGACCTCTAACCTTTTATTCACAGCACAGTTCTGTCACTCAGATAAGGAATGCTTGGGGCATTAAATATTTCTACTTACCCTCCTTCCAGTGCTGAAGAGTATTTCTCACTCCAAGATATTCCGGGGCTACACGGCACATACATTTATCCATACACCGAAAAGGGGACAATTCAAAAAGTTTTTTCAGGGTTTGGACCTTGCATTTTAACTATTGAGTTAGTCTTGTGTGATGGATGTGAGACTTACAGCTCTTCCTGTGGGAAGTGGTGGTGGCTGGTTTCACTCCTAATGTGTGCCTGGAGATTTGCTGTGCAGGAGCTGAAAGCCAAATGTGAACTTTGCTATGTGTGAATTACTTCCCAGAGCAGAACATCTCTTCCAGCTGTAGCTGTTCATTGGAGTGATAATGGAAAATAAGCTTCAGCTCCTGAAAGAAAATATCACTAGCAGACAGTGAAGATTCTGCTGGAACAAACCTGAAGTGCACAGTGTTAAGATGGCAGCAGAGGGTTTTCTAGAGCAGTTGCTTCATGTTTCCTTCCTAATGTGTTTTCCTGCAGAATGCACTGCAACCAGCCACACGTATGCATCAAACTATGGATTCCTTTTACTGTTTCGTGTCATTTAATAACTCTCCACAAGCAGTGCTTGATAGCACAAGAGTTATTGAGTTTGTGGCAACTGTGTGGCCAAAGTAGGTTGCGTGGACAAAGTTCTCCTGCCGGAAGTTGAGGAGCACTTCTAAAGCAGGCTTCTTCTCTCTTACTATTCACACTAGTTAGTATGATGTTGTTTTGGTTTCATCCCAGCAGGCAACTAGACACCCTACTGACAGTGTGAGGAGGAGGAGAATCAGGAAAGAAAAGATAAAAATCGCAGGTTGAGATAAGAACTGTTTGATAATTGAAGCAAAGGAAAATATAATAATATGAATTATAATAATAACAATAATAATGGTCATGAAAAGGGGGGAGAGAGAGAAATAAACCCCAAGAAAAGTAAATGATGCACAATTAGTTGCCCACAACTCATTGACCAGTGCCCTGCCTGTATCCTGGATGCAATCAATTTGATATCAATACTATTCTTAAAGCTAAACACAGTGCTGTGCCAGCTGCTAAGAAGAAAACTAACTCTATCCTAGCCAAAATCAGGACACATGCATTGCTGCCCATAGACTGAGCCTGAGAGGCAGATGGATCTGTTCAAGCCATGCTTACTAACCAAGCTGGAACTCAAGAATGGGCTTTGCTAACATTTCCTCTTGCTCACCATGATGGGTATTTGCAGTGCAGTTTCCTCTGGAGAATTCAAATAGGACATGGCAATTGTGATCAAATGGGTCCATGGCCATTCTCCACCAGGGATAAACATACTGTTTGCAAGGGGTCTCTGTGGTTTGGGGCTGCAGAAGGAGGGGGTGTCTAGCCCAGTAGGCTGGGAAAGATACGCAGGATTTTACTCTGAGCCGTGTATGAAATAAGTTTTGGCAATGAACAGCTACTACTTAAAACTCAAAGAAAAAACAGCTAAAATACTAAAATAAACTGTCTTATTCAGTTGGATTTGTTTTGCATGAGAGTTTAATTCCCTATGAAAAAGAAAAAACAAACCCAAGCCAAACTGCTCTTGCATGGTCCAGTCCCAGGATGTGTGTTTCCATCTGTTCTGTGAGCTGACGGAGTAGGCTTTCTTTTAAAACCCCAGTTTTTCTCTTCGTCTGCCCTCCTGACAGACCCAAAGCCCTGCTCTGCCCTTCTGTGATGAAGGTGTTTTGACAACTCCTTTCCAGTGACCAAAAGTGGTGTCTACTGTCTGTCAGGAGTCCTACTGTGCTACAAGGAAAGGGAGATGTTTCTTCCTACATTTGTGCTGATGACAATATTCTTCCTATTTTCTGTTATTTTACAGTGTCTTCTAATCTTTTCAGTTGTGATCAAACATGATTATTAGACTCATTTCCCTCTATATAATCTTACTGAAATAAATTTTTTTGTTGAATTATATGTTGTCTCAAAAATTTCTTTGTGTAACATTCAAGGCAGTATGTGTGTTATCAATACCATTGTTTTTATTTAATATGCAGGATGGATGATTTAGTTTCTTGACAGTATTATTTGGTTTACGTAAGTGTGTTCCTCTCCCACATAAGGCAGAGTGACACAAGGCTAAATCAGAAGTGGATAAGCTGCAATGCTGGAAATTCAAAGCTTAGTCATAAGACCATAAGACCATATTATAGCTCATGCCCTGAAGGAGACCACACTGAGATTCCAGGGACAGTCTTAGGTCAAATATTTCCTGGCCCTTGGACGTCTGATTTGCTAAACTCAAACTTCTTTAACTTCTTTTAGTGTTTTCAATCTTTACAGGTTTTTTTTTTCAAGGGAATGCAATATTCCAAGTACCATCCTTAGATATCTACTGCTTCTTCCCTTTTTTTTGCACTTTGCTCTGACCTCCTTGCCATCAGGTCCCAACTCTGTTCCAGTTCATTGTCAAAGTCATTTCCCTTTCACATGCACATCGTTGTCCCCTGCTCCAGCCAGTCTCCATCTCCTCCTCCCTCAATGTTTTCTTTTGGTCGCTGCGACCTCTCTGATCGTCCTCACACTCCAGTTTTGGGAAGGTGCTGGCTGGCATCAGAGGCACTGGTGAGTTATTTCTTCTCTCCTCTCAGCCTTTTCCTCTGTCTCTTGACTCTCAGTCTCCAATCAGATATTTCTCTGTTCTCCATTAAACTCCACCTATTTCCCCAGGATGATTCTGCTCCTGCCACCTTGGTGCAGCTTTAGTCACCTGTTCCACTGCTGCTGCTGGGAGTGCACCAAGACCTCACTGGGACAATGAACAAGCAGTTTCTTTGATACCCTCTACCCCTGACCCACGGGCAGTGAAGTGGGTCTTGTGCTCTGTGACCAGGTTTCCTGTGAAACTCTGTCACAGGCAACTGCAGAGGTTCAAGCACCTCTGTGAGGATTTGGCTGCTGAAAGCTGCAGTACCTCTGACCTGTGAGCAAAGTGCTTTTTTCCGTCCAGGAGTCAACATTTTTACTTGATGTGGTACAATTTGACAGGGATGACAAACAGCTCTCTTCCCAGGAAGATGACTCCTGGCAGGTTAGAAGTCCATGTGGCTATATATCTCTGAAAATGCTTATGTCTTTATTTTTAGTGATCAATGTCTTTTCTTCAATTTTCAGTTTTAGAAATCAGTCAGCTGGGTTTGGTAGTGTTTGTTGTTGTTGTTCAAGGTGAAGGTTCTCTGATATGAGAACTGTCTATATCTACAATTAGAGTTTTTAATATTGAAATGGCTTGTCAAAATGTTTTGATATTACAGATGTAATCCCAGGCTGTATTATTCCTTGAGATGTGTTTCAGTGAATCCCAAATGTCACTTTATTACACTAGTGCTAGGAGCCCTGTATGAGAAACTAAGACCAGGCTGGGCATTAAGCAAGGCCTGAACAGATAATGAAAAGACAGTCCTTGTCCTAGAGAAATTAGTAGTAAAACATAAATTCAATATGGACAGATGAGGAGAACAAGTTAAATCATACTTGCAAGCTGTTAAGGTGCAGAGATCTCACCTATAAAAGATTAGTTTTGCAGCAGAGAAGTTTTTAACGATTAATGCTTGACAATGTTTATCAGGAGTGTGAGCAGTAACACGAGGGAAGGTAAAAATGATGCTTATTCAAAAGAACAACCCATGGGCAGTGGAGTCTGGCAGTACTGGTCTACTGGCTACCAGAGCTGACTTTTCAGTACTGATTGAGAGGTGATCGGTGCAGAGCCCTGAAAGGGCAAACAAGGAAACTTTAGTTATTGACCACAAGAGGAGGAATCAGTGGAGGGGTACACACACCCTTGTGCTGGGGCAGAACCAACTGTGTTGATATTTTCCCCAATAACTGCTGTCTAAAGTGGGCTCTGAGGGTACCATTGCTGCCGTGCTGGATTCTCTCCAAGGCAGCCTGTCAGCAGCTTTACAAGGAGGTTTTTATTAATGCTTATCCTAGCTTCCCTTGCTGCAATTCAAGTTCATTCCCTATTTTCATACACATCTTCAAGGCAGAAACAACACAGCACTCCTGGGTCATGTTTGACAATATTTAACCCCAGCCAGCTGCCAAGCACCATACAACCACTTGCTCATTCCCCTGCCAGAAGGATCTGGGAAAGAATCAGAAGGGTCAAAGCTGGAAAACTGATGTGTTGAGATAAAGAGAATTTAATAGGGTAAACAAAAGCCACGCATGTAAGCAAAGCAAAATAAGGAATTAATTCACTGCTTCCCATGGGCAGGCAGATGTTCAGCCACCTCCAGGAGAGCAGGGCCCCATCACATATAACAGATACTTGGAAAGACAAATGCCATCACTCCAAATGTGCCCTCCTTCTTCCTCCTTCCTCCTTCCTCCTTCAGCTTCCTTCTTCCTGCCACTTTATATACTGAGCATGATGTCATTTGGTCCGGACTATCCCTTTGGTCAGTTTGGATCTCTTGTCCTAGCTATGTCTCCTTCTAATTTCCAGTTTTCTCTCCAGTGTGGCAGCATGGAAAGCAGAAAAGGCTTTGGCTCTGTGTAAACCCTGCTCAGCAATAACAAAAACATCTCTATGTTATCAACCCTGTGTTCAGCACAAATCCAGAATACAGCTCCATACAAGCCACTGTGAAGAGAATTAGTTCACAGTGGTGTTCCAGCCTGTCCAGTACAGCAGCACAGAAACAGCAGCAATGCCCTGGCCACCTCCCAGTCCAGGAGCATGGCTGTCACCAGAACCTTCCCAGGCACAGTTCAGTGAGGTGAGTGCAAAGCAGCACCACAGCAAAAAGTGGACACTAACGAGCACCAGGTCCTAACATACAGTCAGAAATGCATACATTTACATACATTCACATTGGAGAGTAAATCCACTGATTTGTAAGACCCTGTTAAATGGTTTAAAGCAGTGTTTAAACTACAGATCCTTTTCCTGACAGTTTTGCATGTGTAAAAGAAGCAGAGCTTTCATGAAAGCCCTTGTCACTTGCTCATGGATAGAAAGAGGAGGTTTTCCATTAAACTCAGATTTCATACCGATTTTCAACCTATTATCTCATAGCCTAAATACACCACCGCACTCAAGAAGTGTTTTTCCCTTTATTTGTGCACATTGAATAACATGGACAAGTGTTAGTCAGACTAGACAAGATATTTTTACCTTTTAAGGACCTCATCCATAGTGGGAAAATAGAACTTCTGTTTCTGCACCTTTTTTTCATTATTTCAACTTTTTCCTTTCCCTTTCTTTTTCTTTTTCTTTTTCTTTTTCTTTTTCTTTTTCTTTTTCTTTTTCTTTTTCTTTTTCTTTTTCTTTTTCTTTTTCTTTTTTTTCTTTTTCTTTTCTTTTCCCAGAAAACAGCTCTGCTTGGAAGTTTTTTGAATTAAAGATTCATCTGGAGATGTATTAAATAGATGCAGTGTTCAACAGTTTACAACAAATGGGAACTAGCTATTTGATTTCAGATGAGTCAGGGGACTTCACATGCTGTTGTTACTACTGGTGTCTAAGCCTGATGTTTATTTTAAAAACATCTGTCACAGAAAGAGTGGAAGTAGCAAACCTATGGGAGGTTCTTTCTCTCTGATCCCTTAATCCACCCTTAATTCTTAAACCATCATTGCAGGAAGATAGACTTTTAAGTCTTCAAAAGGCTTCCACTGTTCAGATTCAAAAAGTTTGAGAGAACCATTAAAAATTAACACTAGTCCTATTGCACTGAAGTTGAACAGACAGATTTCTATAATCAAATAAGAGATTAATTACATATTCAAAATGGAAACACTAAAAAGAACCACAGAAAATGCAGTGCTGTTACAGTGAATGTAAGACTGAACAGGATTTACAATGAGTAGTTAAGTGAACTGTTACACAAATGATGTGTCTGGATGCTCCCTTCTGCATCAGTATCTTTATGGCTGAACAGGCTGCAGTATCTTCTTCCATGTCTGTACATACACATAATTTTACAGTTATGGAAACAGATATCAGTTGCCTTACATCTACCATTGTGGCTGTGATGAAAAGAAGTTTTCTTCTACTACTAGAGTTTGTATTCTGGTAGCAAAAAGGATTTTTAGTCACAGAACTATATATTTGCTCTTCCCCAAAGGAATAGGGGAAAAGAGACAAAATATAAAAATAAATATAAGAAAGAACAAGACTCTGAAGTAAAATAAGATGTTACACAGTTTATTAATTTTTGTTCATAAAAATATAAATATGTATCTAAGGATTTGCCTCAAAATAGTACAGTATCAATGGCCATCATATATGTGGCCATTTTTCACATATAAAAAATAAAAAGGATTTTTACAGTACTTGATGAGCAATTTTGTAACACTTAACTGGATCACTGAAAGTCAGGTTTTGAGGAGGCTACTGTGTTACTTTGCTTTTTTTGCAATCTATGTACATTTTCCTTGTGTTACATTATCTTGTACGATAGCTATGCACTGCACAAAATTAAAGTGCACAAAGAAAATATAAAATTCTCTATATCTTACTGTGAAAATGCAAACCAGTTAAAATACTGTTCAAAATAACCAAAGTTATTCTATACCTGCTCAAATGCATTGATCAGCTGAAGATTAAGCTCACATTTGCTCTGTAATACCTGTTGTAATTTTATGAATAGTGTTATAGGTGTTATAGTAGCTGTCATCACAGATACAATGCAGCAAAATATTCAGCTGGCTTATGGCTTTCTGCAAAGAAACCAGATTTCTGGTATTTTGTCAAAAAGTTTTTCTTTCAAGCCACTGTTACTAGGTAAGACAGGTTAGATCATTTGGTATAAAATTCTGGTATCACATGTTATGCATTTGGATGGAAAACACAGAACTAGAAAAGCAAACCTGAGGACAAAGAAGTAATCAGTCAAGTGGTTTACTTTAACAGATAAGTAGCTTAGTCTGTGAAGGCCAGATCAGAGCACTTCATATTAATTTTTAATGCCATTTGCAGTGACATAAAATAAGTTGTAATATCAAAATGAAGATGGAACTGAGAATCATTACGTTAAACTACCCTTGACTGGAAACATGTTGAAATGAGAAGACACTTCTTTGAAAGATACCCATCTCAAAGGAAATCCACAGGGAATAAACTGTGAAAAAACTTCTAAAGCCTTTTGCCTGAAGTATTTCCCGACAAAGACATAAATCAGGGGGTTAATGCAGCTGTTGGTGGTAGCCAGCATATAAGCAAACTGCTCCCCAAAGTTGATCAGTTCTTCCCAGAAGCAGCCTTTGATCACTTCTGTGTGGTATAATGTATCAAGGAATACAAAAAAATGGCGAGGAGTCCAGCAGAAAAGAAACATCAGTACCACAGTGAAGATCAGCCTGGTTGCCTTTGTGCCTTTGTGCCTCTTGCAACCCTTTGCTCCGAGCACTCTTCGTTCTCTTGCCTTTTTTTTTAGGGACCTAATGGTGGAGAAATTGAGGAAGATGATTGCTGTGGATGGCAACAAAAACCCCACTACGTTGCGTACCAGGCTTTCAGCTCTCTCCCACGATGGAGTGGGGAAGTCCAAAGTGCACGCTGAAATATTCCACTGCGGAAAGTCCTTCACAGTCCGGAACATGAAAGCTGGGATGCTGAGAAGGATACAAAAGAACCAGATGAGCAAGCAGACCCTTTTGGTCATTGTTTTGCTCCATCTCTCTCTGTGGTTCAAGGTATGGACAAACGTCAAATAGCGATCCAGGCTGACGGCCACGAGCACGTAGATGCTGGTGTACATGTTCAAGGTGATGGAGGTGTTGATGCTGCGGCACAGGAAACTGCCAAACGGCCAGTTGAACTCATTGCTGATGTTCTCTGCCCAGAAAGGGAGGCCCATGAGGAAGATAAGATCAGCAACAGCTAAGTTCATAAGATAGATTTCAGCTATCTTCAGGGGGCACTTGTGCAGTGAATAAATGAAGAGAACAAATACATTTCCAAGCACACCAATAACACAGACAGTGTTGATGTACTTGGGTACTATATAGTACACGATGTCCCACCACTCATCCAAGTCTGGGCAAACAGTTGAATTGGTCTGGTTTTCACTCTGATTTGAGGAGGAAATATTCAGTGGAGGAGTTTCAGTCATTTTTTAAGAACTTCGGAAGTGAACAGGAGACGTCTTTGAAATAAGAGAAAATGACTGCAAAAAAAGAAGCATAAAAATGCAAAAGTTGCCTCCCGTGAGTGGTGTAACAATCTAACTGCTGCAAATTCTTTATTAGTCCTTATTGATTATTACAGTCTAGATCAATCCATACTTGATACGTGCAACGGTGAGAAATGTTCCTAGTATTAAAAAGAACAGAACTTCCTCTACATCCTACAAAGTTTCCTCTCCTTGCTTCCATTGTTTAAAGTGGCACAGAGGAAGGAAAGCGATAAATTAGTGTAAGTAGTTCTGTACGTCTCCTCCAGACTGATGACAGACACAGATATGGGAGAATTCCATCTCCCTGAGAGAAGCGGGAGTTGTGCTGGTGACACAAAGCCAGATTTGCATCCTTCCCTGTCCTTCCTCTTACTCTTATTTACCATGCTCTGTACATTATTACATTACTGTATTATATACATTAATATATTATTATATTCTGTTATCCTGCTGAAGCAGTATCACGCCTGTTTCCCAGAACTGGGAAAGCTGCTCACTCTCTGTATGCATAATTTGCTGCCTGAAGTTTGCATTCTTTTGTTCCTTCTCAGTTCCTCCCACCCTGAACTTTGGGTTCAAAATTGCTGTTAGATTAGACAGCTTATTGCCTTCAAATGTCAGCAGTTGGAATAATAAAACATAGACTCCTACAAAATACTACACTAAAAATTGTGCCTGGAGGGAAGGCCTCTGCAGGTCTAAATTTACAGCACCCTTCTCCAGTTCAAGAATTTCATTTGAGTTCAGCTGAAGAGAGCCTGTGCCAGGCTCCAAAGTGTTTAGTCCATCATAGCATTGGCAATAGCTTTATTTCTTTCTGATAACTCCATGTGAGATTGTGCAGGAGTAAGAACACGGGTAAAACCTTATCCTCCCATGGAAATCCACTGGATTTTCTGTCAGAGACCCACTGTCAGAACTGCCATCTGCTTCATTCTTCTGGTGCTGCCATGCTTGATGATAGTGCCTGGATCCTGGTTTTTAAAGGCATTCTGTCTCAGAATCATCATGGTAGGCAAGTTATTGTTGAGCTTGTTCTGCCATCTGACATTTCAGTATTTCATATGCAAGTGGAGCATGGCAATCATAAAAAAGAATGTATTTGAAAAAAATCAGTGTTTTGCAATCAGTCATTCTAAATTTCGACTTTCTGCTGCAGCTATTTAACTCTGCTTTTTCAGCTTCTGTATTTTACACCAAGGAGACAGCTAAGAATGGAGTTTCTGAAGAGAGAATTTGGGATGATCATTCATCTCTTTTACATGTATGTACAACCTCAGTGAAGTCTGTATGTGAGCACCTTGCAGTACTCATTTCTGGGATGTCGCTAGGAATAAGTACTAATATTCCACATCAGGCTATCAGGTACTAATGCACAGAACATTTTTCGTCACTGCAGAATTAGGTGAGCAAAGTTGTATCTGAGTTCATAAACTCACTCAAGCTGGCAGCCTTGACGGGGAACTGAGCTACAATTCCAGTTAGCACAGCTCCCTGGATTTCCCTCACAACAGTCTGGATGTTCACAGACCTCTCGTGCAAACTAAGATAACTTGAGAGGATCTAAAACCACAGATAAAATACATATAGAAAATAAATGTCTGATTAGCATCTAAGAGGCTTTTTGTGAGACAGCAGAAATCTAATGCTGTTATAGCAGGAGGCCGGCTAAGGCATGAGAGAGCAACGGCAGAAAATCTGTAACTTTATATTTCAAAAAGAATGTAGAAGAAAGATAACAGTTAAACCTAAACAGAATTATTTCTTTTACTAAATATAGAAGTGTCTGCACACTTCAGACATGATCTCTCGGCTGGAGCTGCAAATTCACTCATGATGGGCTCAGCTAAAAACACCAGGAAGTTTTATTTTTCTTTGCAACTTAGATTTTAGTCACAGCTAAATCTGAATCCTTGTTTAGCTGGCAATGGTACCTGAGGATTCTGTAGAGCTTTTCATTGCAAAAATTTCTTCAGAGTCTACTAATCAGTGTCCAAGCACTACCACAAGCCATAAGCCTTTTATAAGTTTAGAGTTCCAAATATTGTCTTGACAGAAAATGCACTTTATTTTCAGTACTTTCTGTAAGTATTTATAAGTATTTAGTGCTAATGGACAATTAGCCACATGAATGGTTTTCAATTTCTGTTCTTAACCCATTCCAGTAATCTTTTATACAAATAATGACATATTTTTCTTACTTTGAACTGATTTCTGATGAATTTGCATGCACAGTGCATCTATCACACTTTTTACTATTAATACTCATTAGCCAGTTAGAGCAATTAGGTAAAATGGACCATGGCTTTACACATAAACTAATACTGAAAGGGAAAGTCTTACTAGACAGCACAGACCACAACTGAGAGCACAAAAGATTATTTTTTAGATAAAATATAGAAATTGTTTTAATAAAGATAATACATTTAAAAAGATAGGCATACCTACTCCTTGTCCTTCCCGGCAATTCAGGCAAAGTTTCAAATTCGGAAACAGTTGATAAACAGCAGTACAGAGGTTACTGAGAGAATTCAAAGATGCATCCTGAGGCACAACTGAGTGACTGAGGGCTGGCCTGAGTGTTTTGTTGGCCATACACCATGTGTGTGATGTTATATTTTGGAAGAAAGCCCCAGGATTTTTTTTTTTTTTTTAACTCCCCAAATGTCAGCTCTAGTAATTTTCAAGACATGTGAAATATTTCATTCTCATTGTGAAATAATATAAGCCATACGTCGTGACGCTTGTCATCCTGTGACCGCTAATTGAGGCTCTCAAATTGTCCTTGGCAACTAAAAGTTCTTTTGTGTGAATAACTATGTCTGTAAAAACAACTTCTGAAATTATAATTATAATAATAATTCTGAAAATAATAACTTCTGCATTGCCTTCTCAGTGCCAACCTACACAGGAAGAAACTTAGAACTAGGTTTTTGTTGTGGTGAGAGCTCCTTTCCCTGCTAGGCTTGAGGGGAAACCATGCCAAGGAGCTGGGGGTAAAGCAGTACAGATAGGTGGGAATGGCTGCTGAAACATGAACCTTGCTAAATCCCATTTCCACTGTTTTTGAAGAGCACTGTTTTTTGCACCCAACTATAGGTGTCCAGGGCATGAATCTCTGTGAATATTACTTCTCAGTAATATTCATAATGACTGTTGTATTTTCTTAGGCTTGCACCCAAATAAGCTTCTTATTTTTCTGATTACTTTCTGGGACCAAGTAGCCTGAGAGTGGTTGTTTATAATTTTTTTTTATCTTTTTCATTCTGATTGTCCACTGATTAGAATAATATTTTAAAAAGATAATATCTTGCATCTCAGGCTTTACATTCAAATCTGTCTTAAGTATACCCATGTAAACAATATGGGTTTTCAATTAAAAAAAAAAAAAAAAGAGAAATTATCAAGGGACTGGAATGCTATTTACTTACAGGAAAATATTCTTCTCTTTGGCTACTTAACCAACATATACACCATCTATCTCAATTCTTATTCTATTGTGTCCATTCTTGTTTGATAAGTAAGTTAAAATGAAAAGGCAGGTGAGGCTGAATGGTGATACCTTGTTATGAACTTCCCTATCACGAAAAATACTTTTATTCCAAATTTTTATTCATTAAAGGATAATAAGTTAGTTATGCAAACAGTGCTAAAATTGATAAACAAAAAATGTTTCAGTTAACTCCGTCGCAATGGAGAAAACTCTAAATGGCTCAAGATTTAATGTTTTTTTTTAATATCTTGTAAAATTTTAATTTTGGCAAAGACTTGAAACACAACGTGTAATTTTTGAATTACACATTATGTAAGTAAGGCTAACAAATTACAGGCGGAAAATCTTGAAACAACCCAACTCACACTGACTCATAAAGGTAAGTGCAATACGACAGGAAATCTTCGTCACAGACTTTCCAAAACCTCCTCTTTGCTTACACTACTGCATTTCTGTGTTTAAGTTATTTTTTCCATAATGAAGAACATTTGAGCAATAACGAGAAGTTTGGAATTCGTCCTTGCTTGGACATAAATCTCTAGGATCTGCCAAGTTCCACTTTTACTCACAGACTGAATAAAAAACTGCAGCTGCGTCTAAAATTTATATGATAGATAACATAGTCTTACAGAACTTGTCACATCAAAATGGGATCAAAATACTGGTTTTGCAAATCCAATTCCTCTTTGTAAATCTAGTTTCTTATTTTCTGTTGTTTTTCATTGCTATATTTGGAACAGTTTTCAGTAATGGAGAGAGATTCAAAATTGGAAGTCTATGCATTTAGTAGAAAAAGTGAAATGAATAGGCACTGCAGTAGTTCCAGCATTTAAAGATCTTAGAAGAAGTTTACAGAAGAAGCTGTAACTTTATACAGAAAGGAGATTTAATTTATGATTTCTTTACAACTTCATTCCTCATTTAAACCTATAGAAAGTATACAAAGATCTGGTAACATTTCACAGTTTGCACAGATGCAATGGACCATGAATTGAAGGAATGTGAAGGGTTAGTTTAAGAACATCTATAAGAGTAAATAGTTAAGGTTTTTTCACTGTAAAAACTTATCTGTCTCTTGGCACCTCCATCTCAGGATGCTCACAGCATGAGTTGGTTTATGTTTTAAGCTTACATGATCGTCAGTCACACTGTCTAGGCAGACTTTCCTGCAGAAAATGAACATTCTCGAGAGCTGCATAAGAATTTACAGATGCTAAATGAGCCTCTCTGATCAGAATGATCAAACAAACATGTTGATGGACTTAGAGGTAAGACTCTGCTTGATTATCACACACATTACAAGGTAGACAAACGGCAAAAATCCCAAACATCTCCAGAGTTCTGGCTTTTGGTCCAACACTTCAGCTATTAAAAATCTTCCTCTTAAGACAGCTGGAGCCTTTAATGACTGGGACAAGCTATCTTTTTGGATCAGTATGCTTTGATTTTCTTTATTGAAATGGTTTGCAAAATGACTTAGTTATCTGCTATAATTGTTCATCTGTTCTGAAACAGCAGAAAAGGTTTTTGATATGACCTTTTGACGTAAAATTCTTTGCTTAGTTTAGTTGGATTTCCTCATATATACTATAGAGATTGCTAAGGAGAGCTTAAACTCTGGTGCAGTTATTTACAATTCCCAAAGAATGATCCTGGTATCACTTCAGTGTGGTAATAATCAAGCCCTACTAACTACAGTTTACAGAGCTTGAAAGAGCAAAATATGAAGGAGTCAATATAGGTTGGAAAACCAGCGATATATGGATGGAAGAATGGAGTGGAAGGATGATTCAATGGCTGAAGACTACTTAGGGATTTGGGAGACCTGAACTAAGATCCTAACTTCTCTACTGAAACCCCACTTAAAAAAAAAAGCAACTTTCTCCTGTCCACAACAAGCACCAGCTGCTTGTGTAACAGCTTTTAAACTGTTAATTTTTCATTTCAGGTGAAGCCAATAATCAACTTGAAAAATAAAAGAGTGGAGAAATGAGAATTATCCCTGCCTGTAGATGCTGAGGGCCAGAAGTATCAGCTGGCTGTTGATATCCTTGCCACTCCTCTGGAGCTGGTCCCCACCTCTATCAGGCTGAATGGGGAGTCAGCTGCTTGCATGGCCAAAGTCTTGATAACAGTTGTGGCAGCCTCAGGTAAAAGTGAAGATGGGAGCAGAGGTAAAGGGGGGGGCAAGATAAAGAGGAATTAAAAGATTATATGATTACTGTTTGGCATCTTTTGCTCTGAAATTCTCAGGACAAAGTCTGACCTCATTTTACCAAAAATCCTTCTCATACTTTGTCATGTTTCTGTGAGAACAGAACTGAGCCAAGTGTGACTGGAAACTGTCAGTAGGTCAGAGGTAGCTTGGATGTTACACTTTATTTCTTGGGGTTTTTTTGTTGCCTGTATAAATGATGCATGTGAATACCACAAGCATCTCATCACACTGAAAAGTCAGTAAAACACGAATTAAACAATCTGTGAGCTGACACTCTGTTCTGTCATGTGCAGAAGCTGCTGCAGGGGGCTTTCCATTGTTGCTGGTGTCTGCATGGGACCTTGAGCTATCAGCAGGCAGAGAAAAGCTACTGAAAATATTTCAGTACCCTTAGCTGCCTTAATTCCGACTTTAGCTTCCAAAGGGATCGAAGGTGGTCAGCACCACTCAGAAATGGGCCCAGAAAAGAAAGATCTCAAAGCAGCTAAAATTCTGTTGTTTTAGCTCGCTTTCCTTTGTTGTAACGGAAAGTGAAGTAAGTAGCTGGGACAGTTGAAGTTCTGACAAATCATTCCTTAGTAACAGGATACAGGCTAGAGAAGAAAATGCCAGGAAATCTCATCTCTCAAAGTACTTTATTTTATTTTGTACATGCTTACTGGATAGCAAAAAATGTGCCTGTATATTTACATTTTTTAAATTAATGTGATATTAACATAATAACATTTTAATATTTTACTTGTCAGTACCAAATACACAGAAATAGCTTCCATTGCCTCAATAACCTCTTTATGGAGTTTTTTTTGTGTAGTGGTTGCATGAACAGCATGCTCATGGGTGAGACAGTATGATAACACTGGATATAACAGAAAGCCTTGCAGTGTTTCATCATAGTTGTCCCCCTTGCTTCAGACAATCAAAAGGATGAGCAATAGAAGTATTTACGACATAGGGTTATACTGGATTATCAAAGAAAAACTATGGAAATTGCCTATAAATCGTATACAGTGATCTGAAATCCCATAGTCTTTAAATCACATCTGTACACTTCTATTTTGCAGTTTAGTTATCTGAAGGTTTAATACAAATTTCCTATCTTAAATGAACTTTATTCCACCATTCAAGCTCTGATGGATAAAGACCATGTAGTTGCCATCTGAGTTTACTCATCTCATCAAATTCCATTTCCCTTGGTAGCTTTAAAAGCTGTAACCTAAAGTGCTTTGAAAAGAACAAAGACTGTTATTTTCGGCATATATTAGATCATCTTCCACTCAGTTTTGATCAAGGTTCCTAGAGGTTAAAGTGCATACAAACAATTCAGTACACTATGAGTTTTTTCTTACGTGTATAATCAACTTAGATCAAAAATACAGTTCAACTGGGGAAAAGCTAACTTGCATTAAAATCTCACAGATTAACTCTATGGATAAAATGTAGGTATTACTATAGTCTAAAAAGGCCATTCTTGAATAATCTGAGCTTTCAAGACTCCTGTTATCTTTGGTTAGATTTGTAATGTAGTTAGGTGATGCTCTCCTTCATATTCTCAGTTTCTTCTGCCGGTGAGATTATACCAGTTGTGTTGAGCTTTTATATATCTATTGAATAACATTAATTATGTTTTGTGAGTGCTAAAAACCCACATCTCTGAGCTGAAGTGCAAGCATGAATATAAATAGCATTCACTCCCTCAAAAGGAGTAAGTGAATGCTTTCATTCCAAGATAGAAGTGGTAAAGAATCTTCTTCTATGAAGAAAACTCAACTAACTTCATGCAGCTGGGTGCAGGCTCCTTTCCACTACTACTTTACCTTTTTTTCAGCTGCTTTCCATACACACTTGCTCATGTAAATGTGTAACTAACTGGAGCAGTTGCAAAAAGGCACTGCTTGTCAATGAAAAAATCAGATAGTTTCAGATGACTGCAGAGAGAAATTAAAAGTCCAAAAGACAGACAAATCTAAAAATGCATCCTACAGGATTCACTTAACAAAACTTACTCAAATACAAGCCCCTCCCAGATCAAAAATCTTATCTAGCACACTATTATGTGTACCATATGTAGCTGCACAATCCTGACAATAGCTTCTGTACTGGGGCTCTGTTCAGAGAATTGTATATACACCTTAGAAATGCAAACATTCCAAGTGATACATGCTCCAAATATCATTCAGCCATGAAAATGTAAGTAAGCTACAAAATAGGATTCAATCACAAAAAACATCCAATAACATTAGAAGCAGGTCTCTTTAGGGAATTTCCATTGAGATCAAACCATTGTTTTCCCTCACACAATGAATACTACCACATGTTTACTCTGTGGGCCTGTAGCAGATGGATATGAGCGGAGACTGATATGTTAGAAGGCTTTCTTCCTTTAAGGATTTCCTAAAATTATGCTATTGGGGTACTGACAAAACAGACTTTTTCCTTGGGTATTCGCTTGAAATGGAAGTTCTTAAAGTGTCCAGAGAGTTTTCCATCTGCACAGACTGTAATTTTCTGCACCTCTTTGTGAACAAGTCCTTGTAGAATTCCACAGCCTTCTTCTGGAAGTTTTTCCCAACAATTACGTACAAGACTGGGTTCAGGCAGCTGTTGCTAAAGGAGCAGTACGTGGCTATCTGGGTCAGTACATCATTGATGTCTTCCAGGCATTTGAGAGTGGGTGAGAAGTAACGGATTGTGTCGATAAATGTGCTGATCTGGAACGGAAGCCAGCAAATGACGAACAGCAGGAGCACAGCAAGGACCAGCATGGTGGCTCTCCTCTCTGTCTGGACTACCTTCATTTTTTGTAGCTCACTGCTTCGTAAGGCTTTGATGATTTGCACAGTGCAATAGGTAATTACACAGAATGGGATCACAAACCCCACAATATTCAGCAAGCAGTTGTTTGTGGGCTCCCAGTAGGTGGCTGGGTAAAGGAGAACACAAGCTGTGATGTTGTCTTCTTCAAAATAACTCAAATTTCGAAACACCATTGTAGGTGAACACATGAGCAATGCACATGTCCAGATTATAAAACAATTCCATTTGGCACAGACGGTTCGTCTCATCCGTCCAAGAGACATGGTTTTCACCAAGGCCAGGTAACGATCAATGCTCACTAGTGTCAGGAAATAAATGCTAGAATATAAGTTCATGTAACTCACAATGTTGATAGCTTTACAGAAGAACAGGCCGAAAGGCCAATGAAAATTATTAGAAATATTAATGGCCCAGAAAGGTAAAGAACAGACCAACATTAGGTCAGCAAATGCCATGTTTGCTAGGTAAATTTCAGCCACTGTGCATCTACTCTTGTGGAAACACAGGACAGTGAGCACGAAGGAATTTTCTATTGATCCCAGAATAAATATAAGCCAAAGAAACCCAGGCTGAAAATCCTGTAGCCATTTCCATACATCTGCACTAACACATTCATATTGATCTATCTGATGAACTCCTGAATTATTGTGGAAATTTGCTGGACTGACTGTGAGCTCTGGGGTGGTCATGTTGTACAGCTGTGTAACATTTTCAGTCGTGACGGAAACCATTTCTGTGAAGAGAAAAATAGGTGACATGAGATTGCTACATCTATCTCATTGCTGCAAAAGACACAAGAAGAAAACCTGTCTCTGCTTTTCCTAATGTCCTACAAGCGTAGCTTTTGAACAGGCTTACAGTTGCCTGGGTTGCTTCTCATAGACATTGGGTGTGTCTGTGGAATATGTCCCAGACTGCACTGCTATAGACCGCCTGGACCAATTTTAGGCAAGTAAAACAGAGGGAATGTAGCAACAACAGACATTGTTATGAATGACTTAACTGAAGAGAACATTTACCAGCCTTTGTGTACTAGAACTGAGCTGCAGCAAGTCTTTGTTACTTCTTTGAGGATGTTCATCATTAGTTTGTCTTCTTATCTTTGTGTCTCATTAGCCACAGTCTCCTAAAGGACAGATGTGCCTTGTGTCTCAGGTTGCTCATGGTAAAGCTGCTAATTCTATGTCACATCCTGCAACATTTTACGCCCTCCCCTGTAGAGCAAGAATTGAGAGGAATTCAGTGGTTCTTCCTCCCTGAAGAACACCATATATTTTCCCAAATGTTACGACTGTACAATAAACAGACATTTAGTTTGCAGCTCTAGTTTGCATTGAGAATGCTGAGTGTTTGCCAGCAGCGTGCCTTTCTCAGCTTCTCACTGAAATAGTCTGTGTATTTCTGTCTCTGTGTTACAGTCTCTTTCTGCAGCCAAGTGACAGAATAGATAAATGGTACAACCTTCATGAGGGAGCTCAGTTTTAAGAGGTGTGCAGTGAGCGGGTTGGCAGCTTGGCAGAGATGGTGGCCATCATATAAACCAGGACCTGTCTGAAGTCAGGCTGCAGTCAGCCAGCTTGGGTGCAAGAGCACAGTCTGAAAACCAGAGTATTGTAAACATTCTACAGACAGAACAGTCTGGGATCGTGCAGGGAGCTATTTACGGGCAGAAATGCCAGATGTGCACTTGAATGTTACTTAAACCAAACAGAATTTGAGTGTGCAGCATCACTCACTACTGATAAAATGTTAACTGTGTTTTCTTGTTGTGCTCTTGGATAATGAATCCTGAGATATTATTCAAAAGCAAGATTGGCTTCCCAGATCTGTACATATAATTCTCTGGACTGAGTGACTGAAAATACCGTTTGTCTTTTTCTAGGTCTTTATAATAACCACTGTTTATATTATCATTTGATTGGAAGGTTTTCAAATGTATCTTTAATTAAGACATTGGTCCTATTCAATTGGTAACTTGGCAGTGAAAAGGGACACACTTGTAATTCCTGAAAGGATGGGGGTTCTCACTTGTTTTCTTGTTGCTGGAATTGCTGGCTGGTAAGTGTCAGTGCTTAATATGCATACAGAAATTTGGCTATTGTTTGCAGAATCGACGAAAAATGGTGGTCATATTTCGTGTACTTTGTGTTAATAAAACACTGCAGCACTTAAATATCTCAAAGCCCAACTTATGTGGCTGTGAGAGATGTTTCAGGTCTCTCTTTCTTTCTACACTGGCACTTTTCACTGTAAAAACACATAAGAAGTGAAATACTAATGGATGGCCAACAAGAGGTCATCTGAGAATAGAGAAGTTCTGTTGCTTGATGCAATTATCAGAACCTGTTTCTTCTGCTGGTAGTAGGCTGTGAAACAGCAGAAAAAAACAAATTGTAAGTGCATTATTTTACACTTTGAGGTTGGATGTATGCACATATTTAATCAGATGAGCATTAGTAATTCAGAGAATGGTCATAAAGGCCATGTTGGTTTTTCTGTGATTTTACCTCATTATTCCATTACTTTACAGAAATTTATTTGGAGCAAATAGCAGCTTCAAAACTGCCTATTGATTTATCTGAATTTCATCCACAACTAATCTCTTTTAGATTTTGGTTTTAGAAGGGAAAGTCCTAGAATACTTTAAAATAAGTTAGTTATACCATATCACTGTGGTCTAGGAGCAGTGTGCAGGGACTAGTTAGGATGTCACCAAGTCCATGACATGGGGCTTCTGGCGACCTGCCTCCTTGGTCCTTAGCTGAAGTCCTTCCATAATGCATTGCTAGAAAAGGGGGAGTGAACAAGGTAAAATGTCCTAATTATCAATTTACAAACCCTAATGCTCAGGGTTAAAATGATACACTTGATGCTATTCTATATAGCACAGGAGACTCATTTAAAACATGTGATTGCTGAATAACTTACGATTGACAAAGCCACAGCTTAGAAAAGGCAGTGATTTGCTGTTTTCTTGTCATATTTTGGTGAAAATAAATGTGATCCTTTCACAGATTCTCTACCAATACCTTCTGTGCAATGCAAGACAAGCCTAATATCTCAGCAGAGACTTTCAATAAGGTTTTATGTGACAGGTTTGATTGAAATACTGCCCAGCTGAAGTAATCGATCATTACTGGTTCTGAGGGACTCCTGTGGAGGCTGAATTTGAACCTGATGGAGTTCACCTCCTGTTATGAGTTACCTCCTCCTTGACAGTCTATAAAACCCACTGTCAGTCATCATCTCATGTTGTTCTGGAGTATTTTTTTTAGCAGCATTGGGAACAAATGATAAGGTTTCGAGAGGAGGGATTTCAGGGTGCCCTGTGTGGGAGGCAGTCGTGGCCTGGACACTGCTGGTGGCAGCCAGCCCTGCGCCTCTTGCAGACTCTGCCCTCCCCAAGGCAGGAAGGCTTTGGGGTCAGCTCATGGGGGATGCTTTGGGCGTTGGCCAGATCCTGCCAATGCTGCAAATGAGGAACCCTTGCAGAGGAACTGGGAAGAAGGGGTTAATCAGCTGTTGGATTGTCATTACAGGCAGGTGGAGAAAGACTCCAAAAGGTTGGTGGTCACCAGTGCCATAGCCTGAAACTCTGAGGGCTGGGCAGTCACCAGGGCACTCTGGTACCTTCTGGCAAACTGGTGGGACATCCAGCTGTCCAAGGACTGACCCACACGTACTGCACTGGAGGGAGCACTTCAGAAGACAGGCATGGGTTAATCAGCAAGCCAAGGATAACACCTATAGTCCAGCAGAGTGGTTAATCTTAGAATGTGGAGGGAAAATCTCCGTGCTACAGCAATACATGCTGGGGCCTACAGAAGTTCTTGAAAGAAAAGAAGGGGAATATGTTGAATTGGAACAAAAAGTCCTCTAAGGATCAAGAGATATGAGCTAAGGAATGGAAGGACAGGGCAAAAAAGGCCAGAGATCAGTTAATGCTGCTACCAGGTTAATGTAAGCTCCAGCACAGCTTTACTCCCCAAATGGGATATGCTGCTTCAGGTGAATGTTTTTCACCATCTCTTTTGGGTCTGGATGAAGCCCTACAGCTACTGAACTCATGACTCTGTTAGTACTGCCACTAGTGTTGATCTTCCCTTGTACAATGCTGAACATTTTCATACAGTGAATAACTGAATATCTCATGATGGTATCAGTCATGTCTTATACAAGGACAAGTTCTGAAACATGCAACAAGAATTGAGGTTATTTCAATGTTACCCACAGTAATCTACTCTGTGGGATTAAGAGGCAGACTTTGTAGTTGTGACTTTGCTGATTACATGTTTTGCAGAAACAAGGAGGAGTGAAATTTGTAATTAGTATATTCTGAGATTGTCGTAATATTAACCTTGCTAATTTAGTCCTCAGAGACAAGAGGTGGAGCCTAAAACAGATAAATGTTGTTATGATGTTAACTGCTGTAATGTTGTTTGCTGGAGCAAAAGAGAGAATATTAAAAAGCATAGGTACACAGTCCTGATGTTTTCCTACATGGTCTAATTTGTAAGGACAAAGGACAGAGTGGGCCCAAGGCCCCACTAGTCTTCTCCAAACAAGGAATTTCTTTGATGGATGATCATCCATGATGAAAGTTGCCCAGAAAGCAGCTTAATTTTCCATTTGTTTCAGGGATTTCTTAGCAAGGCCGTGTGAAGGATAGGTACGACACCCAGTCTGTAGCATCCTTAGCAGAATTTTACAATTACCAGGTTTGCTTTAAGCGCTGTCATTGGCCAAAAGTGTTTTCAGATACATACAGCTGGCTTGCCGTACATACATACAGCTCTAGGTACAGCTGGAGATCAGTGGCACAGAGGAGAGGAAAAGCTGGGAGCAAAAATATGGGTTTGAATGAGTGGCTGCAAACTGAGAGAGGCACTGGCTGACTTCTGACATGGTTTTTTAGAAGACAAGTTCGCTACAGAAAGAAACAGACAAGGGCTGCCCCAGCCTCTCCTCTGACTCTGTTTCTCTGCAGAGCCCAGCCTGCTTTGATGCTTTGTATTTTTGTGTGAGTTTGTCCTCCTGAACATCTCTGAGCTTGCACAGCCAAGTGTCCCCTGGTGGTGCCTATTTGCCTGACAGCCTTGCTTCTTCATGCTAAAATAAAAGCTACAGTAAATGTAACAGAGGAGCTGCCAGAGCCATAAGAAGAAAAAGACAGATCTGCTGTGGCTGAAATGGGAAATAGAACGAGTTTAAAAGCTGCTGTAGGTAAGGGAGGTCTTCCACAGTGTGGTCTGTGCAAGTAAGCCTGGAAGTCCTGCTGACTCAGTGCAAGTGCCACTGTTGCCCTCAGGAGCTTGGACTGTAAATCTGATAGACTCAGCAAGTTGTTAGGAGGCTGTGGGATGTAAACTGCCTCATTTGTGACCATCAGACAGGTATTTGCTGGCCAAAGAGAGATAAGCTTAATTTTAACAGTTTTGGAGGATTTGGTTCCAGGACGATGTTTATTTGCAAGGAAAAGGAGTATTTTTATTTAGTAATAGGTTATAACAAAACAATCTAAATGCATAATTTCTCCTTCAGTGCCATACCGACAGGTCTAGCAGGCCTGAAGTACATGTGATGGGATGGCATAAGCAGAGGCATTGCTCAGCAAGAAGCCAAAAGTGTGCAGGAAGATTGAGCTTCAGTGTTGGACACTTACATTCAGAATTTAGCATCAACAAAAATACAGTAAACCCATCCGCTTTATGAATTCTGTACCTTTTCCATAAGGTTTATTTTCAAAGCTTCTATTTCAACCTGGTCTTCTTGCAACCTTTACTCCTGAAAAAAATCACCTTTGTCATCTATCCCCAGTCCACTGAGAGTTTTGTTTCCACCTGATCCAAGCCCAATGCAACTGCTCGTACCCCTCTCTTTGGCTTCAGAATGGGTTTGTATCGTTGGCTGGATGAATATTGGAAGGTAAAAGGATATCATTCTTGTGGCATCTCTGAAACATGTTCTGAAACATTCTCTGAATGTCCTTTTAATTCTGTGTTACTGTGGAGGCATTAATTATTTTGGAGAGGTACAGGAAATATGAGAAACATTCCTAAAATGTTCTGCTTGTATGGATCCCACAGCAATAATTTTTAATTTCCAGTCTTTGTATAATGAATCTCTAATAGGCTTTACCACATTTGAGGTTGTAGATCAGTGGACACTTTCTGTGGCAGTGTTAACTTAAAGGTTTCCTGCTTTTCAATCACTCTTCACTGTCCCTTTTACCTTACATCTGCCCTCGCAGTTCATGAGGCTTCATGTTGAACCAGATTCAGGAGCTTGACCGGGACAAAAACAACCTTGTAAAAGAAAAAATTCTTTTTAACAGAAATCAGCTCTATAGTTCGCCAGCAAGTTGAGGGAGTAAAGAAAATATACAGAGAAGATACCTCTCAAAAGTGTAATTTTTAGATATTATTTGTTGTGTAAGCTTGAAGCACACCATGGAAAAAAACTATTGATCTGCAGTTACCATTAAAGGCATCTACATCAACTACGTTAGGAAAAATAGGGGGAAAAAGTTGCTCTGTTAAAGTAGTTATTTCAATAACAATGAAACTAAGGTGAGAAGAGGCTACTAATTTTTCTCCCTGTGTGGGAGATGAAGCCACTCAATTCCAGCTAATGAAAGGTGTGGAGAGAACAGAAGTCCAATCAAGTGCAACTCATAACATATTTTTTTATATATAACTTTTATGCAAAGCACTTTGCATAACTTATTTTTTTCCAAGTGGAAACCTTGAATATTCTTACTTTAAAATCTGCAGGGTTACAATTTTCTGAAAAAAAATGCTATACTTTTTAGCTTTAGAAACCTGGTATGTTATTTTTCAATGCTCTTTATACAACCCAGTCAATAACTGTGATGACTCTGACGAAAGGTGTTATCTCTGTGTAAAACAGTTATAACTGAAATGGAGAAGAACAGCATGGCTGGACTGTGGTGAGAAGTGGAAGGAGAAGGAAAATGTGAACTGTTTCGGAGAGAAGTACTGTCCTAATCACAGGACCTTTGTATAAGGGAAAGGGCTCATCTCATTATAAAGTTTGATTTAGTTCAGGTTTGGTGATGATGTTTGAGTCAGTCCATGTTTGACCTCTGACTCAGTGCCATCAATATTTTAGAAACTTTTCTAGTAAACATGACCTCCAAAACGTTGCAAACGTCACCAAAACTGGGTTTTGCTGTTGTTCTGAAAGAGAAGATTTAGTACAAGAATTTCATTTAATCTGAAGTGAGAAATAATAATTTCAACATTAGAGGCAGTTTCAGGATAAAAACACAGAATCTGCAAGTTTCTTCTGCCACTAAATCGTTAAATTTCAGACTTGTAACCCTCAGAAGTTTCAAAGACCCAGCTGTAAAAGCCCAGAGTACCATAGCCTGATTTTGTAGCTGACCTGGCTTTGAGCAAGAGGTTGGCCTACAGACCTTCCAACCCACATTATCCTAAATTCCTTAATTTGCACTTCTTGTGCTAATAAATGAAAATTCCAGTTGGATTAAGGTAAAAAAACCCAACAATAAAAACCAAACCAACCAACCAAACAAACAATAAACCAAAAAAACAAACAAACAAAAAATCATAGAATCATAGAATGTCTTGAATTGTAAGGGATCTTAAAGATCACCCAATTCCAACTCCTCCGCCATGGGCAGAGAACCTTCCTCTAGACCAAGTCCCTGATTTCTTAAAGCTGAATTTCAGCAGCAAGCACTCAATTTTGTTGGAATTTTCTACCTCACCAAGGAGAGATGAACTGGAAATGAAAATAGAAATCTACATTTGTTGACAACATGGTCTGGCGTATTAATGGGAGTTTTGCCTCTCTTTGCACAGAAAACCTGAGGAGCTGCATTCAGCGTGTATAGAGGCAATTAAAAAATTTGGTGATTCTGAGGGAGAGCAGCAGCCAGGTGCTTGGAAGGCAATTCAGGTGCTTGAATACGGGCATTTGGGAAAGTGCAGGCTGTCTGGGATGTCTGTATGGGACTGGTATATGACACAAGACCTCTGAGAGGTCTTCCGGAGACAAGATACCCTGGAGTTTCTGAAGCACCCAAGACCTTGCAGGGGCTCCTTTACCCCTTGATGTTAACACTAAGATTAGAGGGTGGGAAGCATAACCCCACTGTGAAAACAGCAAATCTTTAGGCTTAATAAAACATTATAGAGACTATAAAATAGAACATTAGAGCTGTGAAATGAAATGCAGAATTACAGCAAAAAGAAGGTATGGAAAAGAGTTTCGCCGGAATTAGTTCTTTAAAACAATCCCAGTTTTTAGAGATCGAAAAGATAAGCTTCTGATTTCTCTCAGAAGAAATTGTAATAATATAGGTTTTTGATTTCTAAGATTTTCAAAAAGACAATAAAGGAGGCTTAGGTCCATATTTGAAATGAGTAAGAGTCTGATGTAGTGCTCAATGTATTGGACCTTGATTTAGTGCTGTTTTGGGAGAGTAGGAATGTTGTGAAAAGCTTTGTAGTACCTCAGCAATAGCTATAGCAGATGAACTACAGGTAAAGATTTTGGTTTTATTCTTTTGAGTTTCTTTTGACAAAACTTATTATCTAGGAGATAATAACTCCATGTTATCTCCTACTATACTCCATACACTATTTTTTTTTACTTTCTGACCTTTCAAAAATCTGCATGTTCATAGCACCTTTCTCATTCCTGAGAACTCTGTATTCCTTAAAGTTGACTTAAAGGCCATCCATATTTTAGCTTTTCATAGTTATCTCAAGGGCAGTGCTAAAAATGCTCAAATGCAAAATGCTATGCTAAAAATGTTCAGCAAGAAATAAATTTTTAAATTAACCATTTTCCTTGCAGAAATGTGTTCTCTTCATTCTCAGAATTACAGAGAAAACACACATTTAATCAGAAATGTGCTGCCGTATAGCTCTGATCATCATTCTCATAGTAATATTTATAAATGCCACGTATTATTGTAGTAAGTAAGCAGTAATGCTACTAAGAGTAGTTTACAAAAGTGACTGGATTCAGTCTCTCCTGTGAAAATTTCTCAGATGGGCTGTTACGAGGCTCCATGGGCACATCCAGTCAGTGGTGAGCACAAGGACTAGATGGAGCACTCCTGCCATAAAAGTTTAGTTGTAGTTTTGTTGCCTGTGTTAACTCACTGGGCTGTTCTTTGGATCTGTGTAACTCCTTTTGTATGGAAATCTTTCACAGATCCTGGACTGTAGAAAATATCCCAGTGAAACATTGCTGCTGGCCATACACTGGGTGAGAACATTCCTTTTGCAGAGAAAGGCTGCATCAAAGCATCATTAAATTACAAGGGGAAGGGTATAAGCAAATAAGTAATAGGAAATGCCAAATCCATTGAACACTGCTCTAGAGTTGTTATGAAGCATATCATAACAAGACATAGATTGGATGAAGGAATAAAACATGAAGATAAACAATAAACCTTCTTCTAATATTAGAGAGGATTTATCAATAAAATAAAGGAGGTCTGCAACTGTGGGACCATCAAGAACTGAAAATGTGATACATGCAAAATATGTGCATAGTGATGTGCTCACAGCAACAATTCCCTAAGTTAAATTTAGACCTGAATACCTGGTTTAGCATTTTGTTTTCCTGAAGATTTCTATTATGTCAATGATGTGCAGCTTCTTCATTCCCTTTTGTAACTGATGGATTAATAAACACAGTAGAACTACCCTGAAGTAGAACTTCCTGTACCTCTCAGGCACTTTTATTATTGTAGTTCATGAGCAGAGAAAGAATTTTAATTCACAAACTATCTAACTGCCCTGAAAACAGGTATCACTGCCTTTCACCTCCTCCCAGCACACACTTCAATTTCTGCTGTTCAAACAGCTTAGAAAGTTTAAGCTATTCTGATTTACAGAGCTATTTTTTACCCCAACTCCAGCTCTCTCAAGAGAGTATATATCTGTGAAGAAATGAAGTAGATGAAGGTCTTAAATCTAAGTGTTAAACAAATATAAGCCAGTTTGTTCCTCTCTTTGTAGTCACTGGGCAGATGAAAGATCTATTTCCAAATCTCTATTCTGTTTAACTTGGAATAAAATCTGAAAATTGGATGATTCACATGCCTGTATACCAAGAGGCCACAAACTTATTGAATAATGTTGATTGAGAGTATTTATCTTTATGAAGCTATTTCCAGTTAGTATAAATACTTAAATAAATATTGAATCTGAATCTTCCATCTTTGGAAATATCATCAGCTTTGAGGTTTATAATGTCAATCTCATGATTCCTTCTCCTTCTTCTTGTGAATACTTGCTGCTCTTGTCAAGTCTTTAATTCTTCAAGATTCTGATCTTCATGAACCCATCCAGCTCCTGCTCCCTTAATGTGACTCTGCTCCACGGCCTGGTGTTGGGAGGCACCAGAAGCCTCATGTGTCCCTGAACCAAGATGATAACTTTCTGACTCTAACAGCAAAGCGCATAAATCTTGCATAACATAAGTCACAGCTGGATCTACACTTCTTCTGTGTGCATTGTGGTGTGTTTGCTCAAAATATTTTGACAACTGAGAAGGAAAATATTCAAACAGGAGAAAACTGACCACAAGCTCACTCTGCAAGGCTGGCATGGTATTTTGTTTTGGTTTTTTTGGCATTTCCCATACGAGAACAGGTAAGATTAACCATGAGTTCTCACTGTCCAGAGCTCAGTCAGCAACTAGCATTTAGGTTAATGTCAGGAGAGTGAGAAATCTAGGAGCTGCAGTAGGAGTGGGACTGCAAAAGCACTGCAGGAATGAAGAACAGTCATCCACATGAATTCATCCTTGAGAACATTTTCATGGGAACCGTGCAAGGAGCAAGACTGAGCCCCCACCTAGAGTTCAGGTTAGGGCTAGTGGAGTCGCAGGCTGTGTCTGGTCTTCCACAGATAGGCTGAACCCTGTCAGGCTTGTGCATGTGTTTATCATGCTTCTGACACTGAGTCTTATCAGCCCTCTGTGTTTTCCCATATCAGCCTACTTTTGCATGCTGCTATCTTGAAATTTGTTGCTAGCATTCGCTTTCAGAAAGCTCTGAGCATAACACTGAGCTTAAGGTCTAGCTGCAGCCACGTCTGACTTGTGATCTTTTGGGTTTTGTTTACTTGATTTTCATATTTGTTTCAAAATGATGTTTTGTATTTTCTATCGTTAGCTGAAAGGCCTCCTGCGAACAGGGGCAATGATCAGATTGTGATTTGCTTACATTTTAAATATTTGCAGATTTTATGCTCAACGTCGAATCAGTTGCTGAGAAGATGACCATATAGTAACATAATTTATTCCTGTTCCTAGCTGGTTCACTGCATAGCTTGATAATATCTTCCCCCGTTGAACTGTCTTGCAAGCCAGACTCTACATTTGTACAGGGAGAGAAGCAGCCAAAACAGTGCCTAAAGTGAAAGCAACATGCCTTGGCTTCAGGAACGTCACAGGGCTCCCTGCTGGGTGTCAGTGACTAGTGGGAAATCCTGTCTTGTCCTGGGGCAGAAATCTTGCGTGTCACTTAACATTCCTGCACTCATGGTGTCTGACTACAAAGCTGAATGATCACAACTTGCACAAATTAACTGTAGTACAAAGACAAATAAGAGAGTATAAACTTCCTGAGTTTTATAATCTGACATGTAGATTTACCAAGTTGGAACAATGTCAAAGGCTGTTGTATCTACTCCCCCGAGCTCTGCAGGCACCACAGGAATTCTCAGTTGTAGACAAGGGATTGCTGTACCCCATCACCGCTACAAAATTCAGTGCTTAACACACTGGCATTGTGAGACCAATTTAATAACCATTGCAGGAATCTGATACCACGTGAAATAGCAGGTCTGATGGTATCAAACAGTACAATGTGCCTCTCAAATGGCAGACAGTACCCTGAGCCCAGTGAATAGCTAAGGTATTCACTGATAAAGGAATAAAATACTAGTGATAGTATCAAGAGTAGCTTGTGCAGCTAGATTACATTTTTTTCTTAAAGCGAGAAATTCCTGCTTTAGCAAACAGCCTTTCCTGAAACCCAGATAGCTCAAACCTATTGCAAGAGCCAGGCCAAAACCAGCTAAGCTGGAAAAGAGAAAGTGAATTTTCACCTGGCTGATGACAGCTTTTAGGATGTGGGCTGGAGGAGCCGAGCTGTTCCTAGTGTGGGTTCTCAGAACTGGTCTTGGGATTCAACTAGTTTAGTTACAGTCTTGAGCTCGGTATGAAAGACAGAAGAGTACTGATGAACCATGACAGTGACATAAATTTCTTGATATCTTCATTACAGAGAACAAAGAGAATATCCTGCAGAGAGAAGTGGACAATATTAGTAGAGTATGAGAGGTGGAATGGTAAAAGGAAAAGGCTGTAAGTCCCGAAGCCTATCAGTTCCCCAAGAATATTAGTTAGTGATGCTCCTTTATTCACCTTGGTGTAGTGGAGGCACAGAAGAGCAGTTCAGCAGTGCACAAACCTCCACTCAAGGCTCCCTCACTGACGTGCACGTGGATGTCCTCTAAAGCTTTGCTCTTTGATGCACTACTCCCACCAGGCCTCTTCAGCTCAGTTTAGCCACACCTTTCTCTTAGCAATTGAAATACTGCTCTTTTCCCTGGGTACCAGCATTAGGTTCTCATGACTACGTAAAATGTGAAGGTCTAATGGCCAAATAGTATTTTTCAGTATTGGTCCCTCTGAGCATTAAATATTTAATGGAGAGATTTGCCTTTCATATGAACTGGCTCTGTGCCCCGAAAGCACTTTACTTCTGGCACCTTAAGGACATTTTGGCAGCCATTTAGGAAAAAAGAAGAGATTTGCCATCTCGAGTGCCTCCAGTCACTATAATATTTACATTGGTGTCAAGTATTTGTAACAATGCAGCCTTTTCTGCGCATTTTCACCACTGGCTGTCACAGGTGTGGCCTTTGAGGAAAGCCCAAGTATCTCCAGTAGCGAAGGGCTCCCAAAGAAGCTCACAGTACGTGTGCCTGACTGGTTGTTGTCCCAAAGTCTAATACTGATTTCTTTGACGGCTACTGCTTTCCTCGTTTCTTATCATAGAGGTAACCGATTATTTTACTCTGCTGTAATTAGCAAAAACATAAACGATGTTTTAACCTGTCACATTATGTCTGAAAACCACATTTGCAACTACACAGTCATCCCTGCCAGCAGCTGGAAATGTTTCAGTCACTACTGCTGTTTGCATTGCTGAGCCACATACTGATGGCTCTGTGCAAGCAGAGGAGTCCTTAGCATAGAAGACATCGCAGGCAGAATCCATCCTCCCTGTAAATTAGTAATAATTCCTTGTGTTTTCTTGATGCCTTTCACCACAGGGATATATGGACAGCTTTGCTGAGTAATGGCGCAGTTTCCAAACAGCACTTCAGGCTCTGACAACAGAATAGGCTAGAAAGTATCTGAACTATAACTATATAATGCTTAAGTGAAATTACAGCTTTAATTTTGAACAGGTGAAATTCAGAAGAGATGATATTTACCCAGGTTGTTCAGGTTAGCACCTCTAACACATGAGTTTCTGAAGGTGGTCCTAGTTTAATTTAGAACTTCTGACAACAGCTACACTAAACTATAAACTTAGATTTCAACCTCATGAATAGGTTTTCTCATAGATCATCTCAGAGAATGATCCCTAGCATCACCGATTTGTGTCATGGAAGGCAATACAAATGTGACACGATACTCATTGTCCAAATGGCAGGTTGTCTTTACTAAACAATTGGAGGGTTTTGTTTGTTTGTTTATTTTAAATTTCATATTCTTTAAAAACTAAAATCAGAGTGTGGCAGTGCAAGCAATGGTGAGTTCCCTTCTCAAGGAGAAGCCTAGTCTGTAATGTGCTTCACTTCCGAAATGATAAACTTCAGAAAGCCATTTTGCCTTGTCCTTCCTAGGTCAAACACATCCTCCCACGTTGTTGTTTCTTGAGCAGCTGGGACAGTCATTTCATATTATTTTCATGTATCTGCTCCTCACTTTTCCAGTCCATGAAGAATTTGCAAAGGGAAACAGGTCAGTTTCCGGACAGCATATTTAGAAACACCATACTCCATATATTGTAGAGAAAATCTCAAAACTAGATGTACCTGTTAGAAATGGTGTTTAATTCACACTATAGTGAATTTCAAACTGTATTGCAATTATCTTGATAGTAACAGCAGATAAAAATTAGATATAATCCAAATGCAGCCTGTTTTTCTACTGAAAACCCAGAGGAACTCTAATGACAACAGTTCTTTAGTGGGAATACACCCTATCTCTATTAGAAGAACTTAGGTGTTCAAATATATGCTGATAGGGATTTGGTGGTTGAACTGTGCAAACATGGATATGACTTTCAACACTGAGAGATCTGGCAGGTTCAGGACACTTCTCCAGTCAAGAAGCAGCACGATTTACAATGCTGATTTACAACAGTCAGTGTTTGGATCACAATTTTAATTTTGCCTTTTCATGCTTTGCCAGTGTTGAAATTAAATTGTGTATTAATTTATTGCTATCCCTTTGTTAGCAACAGGAGGTGACAGATCCCTGCTGGAACCTGGTGCAGACAGTTTGCTTTTCACCCTGCATACACAGGTTCTGAGCACTGGTGTTCACAAAGAAGATATGTCCTATCTGCTCTTTCCAGAATGTCAGACCCAGCAAAAAAATAGAGGGCAACAATTTAGTTAGAGAGACAGATTCCCTTAGTATATGCCACAGCTCCTTCAAAGAACTATTGTACCCAAAGCTAACAAAAAGACAAAGTTTAATGTCTTTGTCATTGACGCAGACAGCGGGATCAAGTGCAGTCTTAGCAAGTTTGCCAATGACCCAAGTCGTGTGGTGCAGCTGACTGACACGCTGGAGGGAAGGGATGCCATCCAGAGGGAAGGAATTCCACCCTGAGAGAAGGGATGTTTGAGAGGTGAGCCTACGCAAAGCTCAGGAGGTTCAACAAGCCAAGCGCAAGGTGCTGCCCCTGGGTTGGGGCAACCCCTGATATCAACACAAGCTGGGGGACAGAGAGCAGCCCTGCCGAGAAGGACTTGGGGTTCTTGTGGATGGGAGGCTGGACATGAGCCGGAAATGTCCACCTGCAACCCAGAGAACCAATTGTGTTCCGGGCTGCATCCAAAGCAGAGTGGCCAGCAGAGTGAGGGAGGGGATTCTGCCCCTCTGCTCCCCTACAGTTAGTGGATCATGTTTTCTGGTACCTTAAACTCACGTATTGCTACAGCTATGTAACAGATATTTTTTAAAGTGTTGGAGGAGGGGAATTTTCTTTTCCTATTAAAATGACTAACAAAACAGAAAATTTCTGGAGAAACTGATTTTAAAAGGAAGATTTTTCACAAAAGATTTGGGTAATATAACAGAAAATATTTTAAAGATGTCATTTCTTATCTCGAACAAAGGAGAAGATGTACTGACTACTCACAGTTTTAGCAGGTGACCTGATCCACTCTTGCTTTCTCTGGCCAACTAGCTTGTTTAATATCTTTACAACGTGGAGTAGTTCCAAAAGAAAACCAGAGACTGCAAGAGCCCAATTCACTACAGTTTATCTCTCAGGCACTTGCTTAAAAGGGAAGATGCCTCCTTCAAAATCCCTTAACAATGCTCCCCATTCCCAGACAGATTTATCCTCTGTATGTGCATTTGTTCCATGGTTTGTTTTCTTGCTTTTGTTAAAAATGTCAAGATCCTTCACCAATTTTTCCCCGGAACAGAAATGTTGTCTTCTGACCAGCTTTGTTAATTTTGAAAAATATTCTGATTTAATTTAACCATGTCACCCTTGACCTTGTGTACCATCACTTTTGCCACCACCGTAGAAAAGAAAACCCTGTGTAGAATTGTGGGCGACAGTTTTCTGCAGCAGGCAGCAAAGGCTCATGGCAGGATGTCAGGGCAGGCAAAAGAGAAGGGGAAATGAGTGGATGTGAGTTCTGGAAGGGAACATGATGCTGCTAAGGCAAGCGCTGCTGTTGGGAAGAATTGAAGGGTGAAGAAGGAGAAATGTTAATATTGAAATGGAAGGATGGAAAGAGGGGAAAAAGAGGGGTTTAACTTCCCAAGAGGAAAAGGGATTCCAAACCAAACAATGAATAAGGATTCTTGCCTAAGTCAGATATATGCCAGGCTTGTGAGAGTTTTATCTGGGATTTGCATTTAAAATGTTAGAAAACTTAGGTAATTTACACAGTTTGGATCCATATTTTACCCAGGTTCAGAATAGTCCAAAATCTGAAATTGTTTGATTCTTGTATTTAAAGTCAAACTTCTCTTTGATTTTTTAAAGTTATTTGACCAGAGCACATTTATTCTAAGGCAAACTTTATTAAAGTATTCTATTGAACTCTTTTTTTAAAACCAGAGACAAATGTGCAGTGGAAACTACTTAACCTGTCTGTAGAAATACATGATGCAAAGAATAGAAGACTGGAACTCCAGATGTCTCATACTGTACAGTTATGAGCTGTAGTATGATTTAAATGCCAATTTGTAAACTACATCTATTGTAGAAACAAATTAATTTCTGTCCTCTTACATTTCCAAAAAAGACTGTTTCCAAAGCGTTGCAGGAAACACCTACACAAAAAGGACTCCACTTCTTTACTTCTACTTCCTTGTACTTCTGGGAAATGTCCCTTTTGCTGACCCAGCTGACTGGAATTTATGAGCTATAAGATGACTGTTTTAAAGAAAAAAAGAGAAAAGTTTCTCGGAGGAAAAGTATAATCAGAAGGTGAGGGCACACAATTGTCTTGTGCTACCTGCCTGCACACGCTGTTTTTAAAAAAATGTGTATGTTATAAATTAAAACTTCTTGCCAATATCCCAGCCATTCATGAACTGCATTCATGTCTGATTCATTATGACTGCTTTAGTCAGATCGCACTAGTATCATTTTGAAAATGAACTTGCACCTCACAGAGGAGAAGTAAAAATTATAGGTATGGAGAAAGCTCTTAAGTTTTAAACTTGTTCCTTTGTTCTGGTAAATAACTATTCCAAATTCTTTGTCATATTTGAATTTGCTATTTACTGTAAATCTCTACACAGATTGCAGGCTTGGAAGCAGATAACTGCTTTTGCTTATTTATCTGCCCATGAGGGATAGTCGCAGTTCCTCATCACTTTGAAATTTTGGCATTAACTAAGAGAGGAAAAAATGATCCTTGCCTAGGCAAAGGAAAATGAATAAAAAATTGAGACTGGTGTTTTGGTCCTAATAGATGGACACATCGGAAATGTCTGATGAAAATATTTGCCAGTTGTTTTGTATAATGTATAAAATCTGGGAGGAAAATTATGGAGGTTCCAGGCACGATTGTCCCCTAGCAATGGGTAGGACAGGGCTGTATGGATATGCAGAGGAACACGTATTTTACTTCTCTAACAAGATGCTAATATTTCTAAATATGTGTTTGTGAGTATATATATGTCTGTGTGTGTATAGAGAGGAGAGAGAATTTCCACCAAGCAGACACTTCCTGGTCACCTTCAGTGCCTCACGCCTTTTACCTGCTCTTTTGCTATTTACTCAGGGAGAAAGTGGCTTGTGTGCACTCCCAGCACCAGAAGAACCAGGCATAGGAAACCTTTCTAGGTGATGCCAAGGTGAACAGCCATCTGCGAGCTGGTCTCAAACAGGTAAAACAGGATTCTGCATGAGGAGCACATGGGAAGGCTCCCCAGAGTACAAACAGTGTCAGGTGGGTTTGTTTTAGATGACTCAATCTGAAGAAATAAAGAAAGAAAAATTCATCCTTGAGCTCAGGTATCAGACAGAGATGAGACTGTTATGATAAATAATCTGATGACACTAGGCTGGTTGGAAGATTCATTGGCTGAATTCAGTGTTGAACTGAAGCTGTACAGTTAGAGAGGCTGAAATGTGACTCGAAGCATATTATGTTTATCTGTTGTGATAGCTAAAGGAACAGGTATGGCATACATTTCTTTGTAATCTCCTAATTTCACAGCTAGGAAAATCAGCCTTTCACAGACCTTTCCCTCTGGAGAATAAGACCAGAAAAAGACGATGTGCGAATGACGTTTGTCAAGCAGGCTACCAGTGAGCAAGTCGCTCGTCTCTGCTGATATATCCGGAAGACCTCATCTTCTATAATCTGTCTTTACTCTGCTGATGCTGATTTGGAGGGCACTGCAAGTATTCAGTCCAGCTGAGGATCTAGTTACTGGTGGTTACTGGTATCTCTTTTTTATGTGTCTCCATCTGCGTGTTTTCTTGGTGAGCTGTTTGCTGCTGTCTAGCAGGTAGCCCAGGAGCACAGCTCTGCAGACACTGCCATACTGCCTGTGTTACACTGATGGCCAGAGGCTTTGGGGATAATCAGTGTGCAGAAGTCTTGCAAACACAGGGGCAGGCTGTGCCTCAAGGAGCTTCTAATCTAAGCAGAATCCAAACATGATACAGAGTGCAGAATACGACTTATTATAGAGAAAGACTGCTGCAGAAGGAGGTGAGAGGTGCATGCAGAGCTGAGCCAAAATCTAGCAACAAGTACTGCAATATTTCTGTTGTCCTACTTACTTGTTTAAGGATCAGGTTCCAGCTTTGAATCATGAAGGCTTAACAGCTGCTTCTTGTAAAAATGCTCAAGGTACCTGATGAAACACTTCCAGTTTATTGGCCTGTCCACTACCTGTAGGGAGTTTAACCTTCACATCAGGAAAGTGGCACATTGCTGTGCTCCATGCGTGCGGGTAGAGGGACCTGCTGTCCTTCTTTTGTAACCCATGACACTTCGGAGCGGCAGCCCTTCAGTCAGTCAGGCAGCTGATAGGAAATCCTACAGCCATGGCAAAGGTACAGACCACCTCCGCACTGGGGTGCGGTCCCAAAGGGCTTATTCCTTTCTGCCAAGGCAGGAACACTGCAGGAGGAAAAGCACCTATGACCAGTTCTGCCTCTGGGCATGCACGCAAAGATCCTGTTAATGCTAAAAAGACCTGGCCCTCTACCATGGATCACTCACTTATTTTGTGGCATTTAGCTGTAATCTCAGATAAAATGAACTGGAAAAATGGATTTCTGCATTTTGACAGCTCCATTCTCTGCAAATTAGCCATAGTCTGAACTGTGTCTTTGCAACGCTGTTACCATTCTGGCATACCTTAGTGTGCAAGGCTACTGAATCTGCAAACCTGGATGATCAGATTTGTTTGTAGGGATCACACAAACCAGCCCGACCTTGCTGAGTCAAGTTGAGGAGTTAACATGTAGAGGGTTTAAATATAGCACAGCAGCAAAAGTAAGTCAAATCCACCCTTACAGGGAACATCAAAAGTCCTGAAGTATTTTGGTGAAGTTTGATATAGCAGCTTTGCCACAATGTCTGCATGCTTTGGACTTGCCTATCAGCAGACCGAAGATAAGTGCTTTCAGCAGGCAACTTTGCTCCTTGTGTTTCTCTGGTCTGTATCCCACTTGTGCTTGTTCTCCAACATTTAACTCCTAAGTGGGGTGTTGGACCATGACCAGAGCCCCTCAGTCCCAGCTCATTAGCTTTACTCCTAAGTAAACCAGGTCTCACGGCTGTGGTGATCACAAACAGTTATAACTTGCTCTGTGTGAAGCCACCCTGCAGGGCCCAAATTTAAAGTACTGCCCTCATCCTCTGTGCTTCCCCCTGCGGCTGAGCCTGCCTGCCCCGGGGCTGGCACAGGACTGGGATGCCCTGTCCTCCCTCTGTCCCTGCTCAGGGGCACCCAGCCGAGGGGAGAAGCTGGTTCAGCCATGTGCGTGCCACCTGTTTGTGAGTCAGCACCCTAAGACTGCTCTAGGGCGTGATTCCTTAGCAACTACACGTTACTGAAGCCCAGAAAGGGCTGGCAAAGGACAGCTGTTGTCTCCACTTTAAAGTACCCTGTTCCTTTACAGCTGTGTATCAGCCTGGCGGAGGCATAACTTTCCATCTCGATGTATGGAGTATGCTAAATGCAGGAAGGAAGGAAGATAAGACTTTTGATAAGGTAGGGGGAAACTCATCTGTATGGAGTACTTGACAGGGAGGTTTAAAAAACCGAGTGACAAGAGAACAAGGCTTATGAATAATTTTAAAGAAAAGTGGACGTTTTAGCTAAACAGCATTTTTCTCTGTGTTTTTTTTTTTTAAACTTTATATTGATTAGCATTGCTAATAGGTTCAGGTGTACTTTTGCAGTTGATTTGGTTACTGAGAGGGAGTTTGTTTGGAAAGCAAAGCTCTATTCTCTGATGAGTGTTCCTAGACTTGTAATAGGAATTTTTTTCCCTACTGTGACTTTAAAAACTGTGGAATTTGAGTGCCTAAGAGATTTTTACTCTCTTCTTTTAATGAAAAACAAATTATCAAACACTGGCCATTCTTAAACAATACATTTTAGGGTCTTCATACTGAATGTTCTAAAATTCTCCCAAATTCCTTTTGTTTTCTGCCTGAGAAAATACTTGAAATATTACATAGCTACAAGAATTTTTTAAAGCTGTTTTCCTGTGCAAGGATGAGATGCTTATTTCAGGAAGCTCTAACACAGTAGAAAAGGCTGTTCTTTTGTTAGATTGTCGGTACAAAATGTTCAGATAACACTGAGTAACTCAGTTAATCTTGTTCTCACATGTACTCAAGGGCCCAATGGAAAACCTGACAAAGATTTTCTGGAGGTGTCTCTGATCTGCTATTCCACGGTCTTTTTTAACTTGGGTGTATTTATCCCTTCTGTTTGTGTTTTCGCTCTTCACATTGAAAACAAGACAAATACATTTGGGAGTCTGTAAATGAACCTGGAGTGCTAAGATGCTTCTCTTAATTTTTTTCTTAATGACTGCAGATTATCAGAGACCAGATAAAAGTCATATGTCCAGCATTACTCAATATGCTGATACTTCAATCTTAGAGACTCGTGTGTGAAAATAGAGATTTCCTTTACCTAGGTAACTGTCTTCTAGTTTCTAAGAGAATATGTACAGCTGTTTAAGATAAAAGTCTACTCCTATCTTAGGAGATGGTATCTGTAAGATTACATACAAAACATTAAAACAAGAATTCTAATGGCTAACTATTTGAACACTTTCAGCTTTATAGCTATTTATTATTATCACACTAAGAAGGCTGCTTAGGATACTCAGTAATGGAAAATAAATAGCTGAAAGTATAGCATATATTTCAACCTTTGCTCTTTTTGTTATGTGATTCTGATTACAATACCACTACTAAGCTCTTTGTTTTCATCATCTCCTACTGATTTTTTTTATTTGCATGGAGATTTTAAAAAGAACCTAATAATGTAGCTTAAATGTAATCCAAAACATTTCTTCTTTGAGGTATAAGTAAAAGTTTCAGATGTTTAGCCTTTGCCATTCAATCAGTGCAAGTAAGACAGGTTAGCAGTGTAAGGTACACACACATGCACTTCCACATCCTGCGCAACAAAGTTTACAATCAAAATAATAAACAGAGACAAAATTATCAGCACGTACAGAAAAGAATCGACTCTGGTTTCTCCCTACTATTTTGTAGGTAATTTCTCAGCCAAAAACAAAGTTAGCTGCTTGTACTTTCTGATTATTTTTGTGAGATGAAAGAAACAGTGCCCATGGTGTGATTATAGACACGAAGTGTCATCTGGATAGGAGAAATCCTTACCCTCCAGTACATAGGACAGTATCTGTGGCAGGTGAAGTACCCTGTGGCTTTGATACACTGGATACTTTGAAATAAAGCATTTTTCTGTAAATGTTATAGCTCTGCAAAACCCTACAAGTTACAAAATCACATTAGCAAAACTTATTTTTCTCCTCTATTTTACTGTAGAAGAAATAATATCAGCTCTTTTGTCACTGAACTAGAAACATCCTAATAACTCAATAAGTGGTTTCCAAGAAGCAAGAAACCACACTTGATTTAAATAGTAAGAACTTTACATATGAAAGAGAAGTGAAAAAACATACCTTGACTGAAAATTCACCACTGAGCAGATGCAAATGAGTGAAGGGCAACACGTCTCTGGGAACAGCTCCTTCTCTAATATGAATGAGTCTAACTTATGGTTTTACTGCCCCTCCCTGAACACAGCAGACTCATCCCTCTGTTGATGACATCATATTCCTGGATTTTCTCCCATACTATATTTTAAAAACAATGTTTATCTACTGTATCCATTATGAGACCACTGATATTTTAATATGGGTGGCAAACAACACAAACACAGCTAACATACTGATGTTCCCCAGTATGTGTATAAAACAGTCATGTGTTTGTACAACAGCTTCCAGAATTGTGCATGAGCATGCACGCACAACCACATGGCTCTTATCCTGATTTGGGGTAATGACGAGCACATTTTTTATTTTACTGGTGTTAGAGCTAAACAAGTCAGCTTTCTGGAGGACTTGGATCTTTAAAACAGAAAAGATCAAATATCTCATTTACAGTCTAAGATATGTTTTTTTCAACAGGAAAAAATTTACTGTTTGTATTGTGAAAGACATTGCTCTTCCTCTCTGACTACTCAGTCTGCTGAGAACAAGTATAGAATCCAAATACCACTTAAAGATCTAAATAGGACCAAAATTTCTTCAAGGCTATGGATGAAATCTCTATATGAATCAGAATTATAGCCAAACACCAGAGCATACTCTTCTACTTACTACATTGACTTTTATTCTGGATGTCAGATAATTAACAGAGAACTAATTTTAGACTGTTTATTAGAGGCATAGCTGGTTTTCCTCTAATATTTATGCAATTAAAATGAAACCTGAAATGGCAACCATGGTTGCAGAATTCCACTCAAAGGACACATCTTCATTCAAAGCAGAAATGAACAGAGAAAAGGACAGTCCACTCCCTTAGTTTGTCCCAAAATTCTAATTCTGAAAGTGAACAATTCAGGAAAAACTCTGGTCTGTATTGTGACCAGTGGTATCTACCAGTGAACATATTTGGCTCCCACTCTCCACTGGTTTGTCATTTGCAATTCTAGTGCAAAACACTTCCTTGGTTTGTATTCTGACAGGAATCTCTGCTTTGCTTTTCATTTTCCTTTTCTTTCTTGGAATCTGTCATAATGGCTCCTTGGTACATTTTCTGTCCTTATTGCAACTAGTTGAGTCATGCTCTCCTATCAGCAATACCTCCCCCTGCTCTGTCCCTGATTTTCCTGCACCAGTTCAAGTTTGGTTGTGTAATCTTGAGACTCACAATCTCAAAGATCTTCATTCCACCTTTTTTTTTTCAGTTCTTTTTTAACTCCTTATGCACTTGAACAAAAATTTTAGGACTACTTCTAGATTTTGGTTTTTTGGCTGGTCATGTATTTAATATTAAATATTAATATAATTTTGCAAATACAGTGCCTCAAAATTCTGCTTTGATTTTAAAACAAATTCTATATGTTCATAGGAGGGACTCCTCTGGCTCTTTTGTAATGATGTAATAAAACCCAGCTCTAGCCAGATCTACTCAGCTGCACCTGAGGAATGTGGATAACTTCTGGAAGAGCAGGTGAGGAGTACTCTACAGCCTTTTCAGCAGGCTGAGGCTGGTGTTGCCAGCAGCCAGTCTGCTATGGAGGCTTGCTGAATGGTGAAATAAATGTATGCAGTCATCTCAAAAGCTTTAGAAAGGCAAAACTCTGCAAGGCAGGAGCTATTAATCTATACACACAACTAAAGCTGCCCCATCCCAGATGCAGAATCCAGCACTTTCCCTTGCTGAACTTGGTACAATTGGTGATTCCCCATCTCTCTAATTTGTCGAGGTTTCTCTGCAGGGCCTCTCTGCCCTTGAGGGAGTCGACAGCTCATCCCACTTTAGTGTTGTTGGTAAACTTACTTAGTATCCCTTCCGGTTCTGTGTTCGGGTCATTAATGAAGATGTTGAAGGACACAGGACTGAGCAGGGAGCCCTGTGGAACCCCACTAGTGACATGTCCCCAGTCTGATGTCACCCCATTCACTGTAACCATTTGTACCTGACCTGTGGGCCAGTTGCTCACCCAGTGTGTAACATGATTATACAGCTGTGGGATGGACATTTTGTTCAGAAGGATGCTGTGACAGTAGCAAAAACTTTGCTGAAGTCCGAAAAGATTATGCCTACTGACTTTTCCAGACCAAGTAACTGGGTAAACCTGTTGTAAAAGGAAATCAGGTTTGATAAGCGAGACTTTCACGAAGCTGTGCTGGCTGTGACCAAGGACTGTATTGTCTTTCAGGTGTTTTTCTATACCTCCCTTAGTAATCTTCTCCATAAATTTACCAGGCACTGAAGAGAGGCCTGTAGTTTTTAGAATCCTCCTTCTTGCCCTTCTTGAAAATCAGGACAATGTTCACCAACTTCTAGTCAGCTCCAAATTCCCAAGATCACTTGAAAATCATTGAGAGAGGCTTTGCAATTACATCAGCCAGCTCTTTGAGGATTCTTGGATGAATCTCATCAGGCTTCATAGATTTATAGGGATCCAGCTGGAGCAGCAGGTCCCACACAAATTCAGGGTCGACTGGAGTTTGATCATTCTGGCAGTCATTGTCCTCCAGCTCGGGACACTGAGACCCCCTTGGTTCATCACTGGTGCTGAAGACAGAGGTAAAGAATGTGTTAAACACCTCTGCCTCGTCCATGTCCCTGTTTGTGAGGTGGCCATCCTCCTCCTGGAATGGGCTGATGTTGTTTTTACACTGCCTATTGCCTTTAATATATTTGGAAAAAGTTTTTATTGTCCCCCACATTTCTGGCAGCTTCAACTCCAGTTGAGCTTTGGCCGCACGAATTTTCTCCCTCCAGTGGCGAGCAGCATCTCTGTATTCCTCTGTGTCACCTGACCTTGCTTCCACTGGGCATGCACTCTCAACTGGTTTACGTGGGAGCACTGCTGCTCAGTTAGCATTTGTTTAGGAAACTGAGAGGGAATGTATGTGAACATTTGCTTCTGTTAACTCAAAACAACAAACAGTGAGTAAAGAGTAAATATAAGGGGAGAATTGGTTGCCTAGGTAGTTGTTCAGGACTATTGCAAGCACTTTCTAGGAGAGAAAAATCTTTCCATGTAATTTGACTTATTGATTTCTGACCTTTTCCAAGTATGTTTTGCTCTTTTTGGCCTACTAAGCTTGCATTCCAGGAAGAAGGAAGCAGTCCTTGGCTTTTTGACAGGGACTTAGAACTTTGATTTTTGGAGTTTGAGCAGGAGTCCCCAGTTCCCATGTGAACAGGTGACTTGCACTATTGGCCATGCAAGTGATAGAAGTCACATTCAGATAAATGCAGCCCTTCAAATCTCTCTGCATATATGTACACACTGATCAGTCTCCTAGAAGAAGCTATTTTTGCAGCCAAGTCTGTGTATTACTTCTCCCACAAACACAGTGTTTTTCCAAGACTCATTAATTAAAATTAGCAACTGAAGATATTTGTGTGACTTTCTCTAAAGAGGATGCTGATTAATTTCCTTTTCCTTGCCCTGAACTGATCTCATTCTCCAAAATAAATTGTATCAGAACACTTTTATACCAGTAGTAAAGGTTTTGTATCATCACTGAGCCTTGGCTTCTTGGGATGTCTTCTGGTTTAAACAACCATTCATTTTGGTCAGTTATATTTTTCTAGACCGAGAACAGCTTTTTTGTCTCCTATGTCTTCCTTCAATGTGTTACATTTATTTTAAAACCTCTTTTCAGTAATTTGTAAACACACGGTTTTTTTCCTTTCTTCAATTAAGAATTATGGTACTTTTTTATTGTAAGGGGGATTGAATTAATCAGGATCTAGAATGTGTATGAGCTATTGAAGGACTGTACAATCGGTTCAGTTCTAAAAGATCTCTGAGGAGATAAAGTTTGACTACAGATGCACAGAATATCAACAGAGAAGCAAAGACAATGCTGATGGAAATACTTGCAGCTTACTTACCAGGAGAAAACCCCTTTTGTTTGAAAATCGGATCTTCTATAGATTGTATTGTAGAGGTACACAGCTGGAATTAAACTTCTTCAGTTCTGTGCAAGGGGCAGCGTTCATTTTGGGAAGTAGCCAAGTGGATGCCACGCTATCCCTTCACAAGCATATACAGAAAACCACAGGGAGCAATGAGTGCTGTCGTGCTCTTTTAGCAGTAAAAGTCAGATGAGTAGCCAGAGGTTGAACCTGCACTGGATGAGATGAAGGAAATGACACTGGAATGAGCAGAGAGAGCTTTAATGTGCCTTTTATAGGCCTGCACAGGCTGCAGCAGGAAATACTGCTGGGATGAGAATGATTTTTATCTGTACATCCAGAAGTATTGGAAGGAATACCATTGTAACCACAACATTTGGCCCAGCTTCTTCTCTGGCATTAATCACAGTTTGGCTGCACCTCCAAGGAGAGGGGGGATTACCTTCACAAGGAGCTGGCAGTCCAGTGTCATGTACACTTATCCTCATGGCAATGCCAGACATACCTCTCCTACTGAGTGGTAACTCTATAGCTCTTCATCAAATGTACAAACAAACAGCATTGCCTCAGAATTGCCTCTCTTTCTAGCTTCCTGAACAGCTTTATCTCACCAAGCTTCTCCTAAGGGTGCCACTGCATGCTAATGTATGGGATTAGCTCTGACATACAGTGCCACAGGGTGTTACAGTTTAGGTTATTCCTTTTCTGCTGTTTTGCATCAAATAGTTTTCCTTTTTTTCCTTTGTAGACATTGAGTGGGATTAATTGCAACTACTTAGCACCAGGAAAAAGATTCAACATCTCCTAAGAACAAACAACAAAAAAACTCACTAACTGATGTCCTGGATTGTGCACCTATCCTCACAGTTACTGAAATCCTGTAAACAATGTCACTGATGTACTTCAAATTAAGTTCCCCCATTCAGGAAGGAAATTTGCTGGTTGTCCTCATTAAAATCAGACTCTTTTTCACTCTTATTGGAAGTGCTAAGATTGCTGAGTTCCTCTGTGTCCTGAGAGAACTTTGCAAAGGAAGCATGCTGCTGTCTGTGTCCAAACCTGCAACCATAGAAGTTATGTTGCAAGAGCCAAGCAAACATCCTATTTCTAAAATATTCCTTGGATGAACATGCCCAAATTAACTATTGTAGTTCAGCACTACGTCCCTTTCAGCTAGAGATTAAATAGACTTTTATTGTGCCTCCTTAGCTGCACTGGACTTTGTTAAAATTGCAAGTCCACACTGTTCCCTTCCTGATCTCCTCAGGCAAAATTTTACCAGTTGTTTCATTTTTTAGCTCTTTTGTGCTAGTCCATTAAATTCCACTAAGAGAGCCATAATGCAAACAGAGGAACCAAGGTCTCTTTGGTGCATGAGTATGAAGTGCAGCAATAACCATTTAAGTTTGCTGATGAAAATTGTATCTGTGAGAATGGCTGTGGTAATAGAGGTTATGAGTGCCCAAATATGAGGGTAGCTGTATGATCTGCCGTTTACTAGCAGCAGAGGTAGCAGTGAAGCAGTGTGGCACAGTAGGGACTGTCAGAATTTGGCAACTCGGTTGGGCAAAAATGAGAGAACCATGTCCCCTGATTCTCTGTAGCCTGCCTTCCCTGCGGGTGGTGATGGGTGGATGAAAAAGTCTTGTTCTCATAAGTTCTTAAGAGGCAGTAATGGAGTATTTTCTGCACAAACTCAAATAACCAGTGTTTTCTGTGAAAATCTGCCAAAACAAAGACTGCTGTGATTGCAGTTGGGATGCTGTGATGATTGGACTGTTTATATTTTATTTATTATTTTTATTTTGAAAAGCTAATGGATTTTCAGTCAAAAGCAGCCCTTTACCTCAGGGAACAATACATTCTGTTTGTGTCTAGGTCTTGTATTGTTTATATGAAAACTCTCCCGACTTCCCAGATTTGGAGATCTGCAGCCTGGTAGGATAATGCAGATGCCCAAGGCAGTCTTTATAAACATTTAGGTCCATACAGGCTGAACCTAAGGGAAATTAAGGTTTAGGTACAAATATTCTAACGCAAGTTTATCTGCACTTTGAAGGCAGTTGATGTGTTTGCAGTATATACCATTAAATAGCTGGCAACTTATTTTTGTAACTTTCCACAGGTGCCTTTATTCTGATGCTTTTTGTTTTGCTCTCATCAGTGCATAGGTACTGTTGTCTCCTTATGGCATTGTTCTGCTGACAGGGGACACTGCAATGCTGATTGATGCAATCTACTGAACTTTGCAGTGTCACACACTGATCCTTCAGGTGCTGAAAGGACACAGCTCCTCTCGTTGTCTCTTTCTTATGAGCTGCATTTAAATGGCACAGTCTCAAGCTGAAATTTTAAGATATACTACAGCTCCAGACAAAATGATTATATTCAGGAGCTGTTAGCGTTGGGTTTATCCACACACCTACCAAGTGTTAATACAAATCACTTATTATAGGGGAAGAGATGAGTCTGATTTTTATAACCCTTCCAAAGCAGTTTGCTTAGTAGAGAGTTTTGAAATTGATCCAAAGGTGTTTTCCTGCAAGTATAACTGATTAGTGCTAAAATCAAGTGTGGAAAATGGAAGCTTAGACTGGGCACTTTGCTGAGCCAGAAGAGTGGCAGGGGATTTTGCTCTTTGCAGCAGGGTGGTCATGAGCTGCTCAAGGGCTTGAACCACAGGCTGACTCAGGCACTGTATGCAGGGAACAGAGGAATGAGTGGTTTAAACCTTTTCTGTGTTAGTATGCAATGAAAATTAAACAGATGTGGCCATCGTAATTTAGCAATATCCAAATTCTCTTTCTAAAGATATGAAAGCCAAGGATTCAATGATCATAGTAACTAAATCCTAAAGAGGAGTAGCTCCAAGTAGTCCTGGTACTTCAATATGAAAATTATAATCTTTATAAACTTCTTATAGTGACAATTGCCTGTCAGGGACTAATTCCTGCTACAAATTGTAATATGTGTGAATCATTTTCAGCTTTTTCTCTGTGTCCAGTAATAGCCCCTGAAATAGCATGCTTGATTTCATTCTAAGCATTTATTGTCTTCTGGGGGACAGTGGGGAAAGAGACACAAGACCATTGGGTTGCAAGAAAATTGTATGAGACTGGAGAAGGGAGAGGTTATTTTTGTTTCTGGTTAAAGTGACTCTTTGGTTTCATATTCATAAACTCCTAGATACCTGTGTCCAAGTAGTCTGATGGGGATTACTCATGTATGACATTGAGGATGATGAATGCTGTGTTGTTTCCTTGGTTTGGGCATCTTCTGGCTACAGAGTATATTCTTGTTTGAATAACAGGAAGAGAAATGGCACTGGGCTATAAACTCATTAAATTCCCCTCCTCTTCCAGAGCACAGGCCTACAGCTCATGAGTCATCCCTGCCATGATCTTGGTATGAGCAGCGCATTCTTCAGCATTTACCAGTTTAACCAGTGTTAATTCTGTATATTTTTGCATGTCATGCTTAATCCCTGCTCTGTTGTTCCTTTTGCTCCACTTACAAATGTCTTTGATTTATTTCATTCCAACCTTAACAGTGCTGTTGCAACTCTCTCCAGGGCTAAGCTGACGTAAGAGTAAGACTGAACCAATAGAGTGGAACCATATCCTTCACATTTGACTGAAATGAGATATGATAGTCCTCTGTCCTGAAGGTGCGTGTCCTAACTCTGGCAGAAAAGTGATTTACTAAATATTCTTTGTAAACAATTGTAGAAAAAAATGTGTTTCCACTCCTTACTATAATGCCATGGGGCTTGCTTTTTTATTTATTTATGAGAATTAATTGGCTACAGAAACCAAATTGTTGCTTGTGTGTATTTTTCCCCTCCAAGTGGTAGGTGATAATAACAGATAGGACAGCAAAGAAGAATGCTGGATGAAACACTGAAGTAATGAGATTAAAGGGATTGTAGGAGCAAGAGAAAATAAGCAAATACACCTTCATACCACTTTGTTGCCCTTCCCCAGTCTAACCATGGGCTGCTTCACAGCAGCGAAGATCAAATTTGCCCTAAGTCAAACAATATATCATGTATTGTCTATTTCCTTTTTCACTGCTACCTAGCATGAGTAAACAAGGAAAATTAAGGCTATAATTTGCTCTTATCCACCTTGATTTTAAGTGAGACCACAATAGATTTAAATTGTTTATTGATTCAACATTATTTTTTATGCCTGTAGCTAAATGCTTATTGGGTGGACAATCCATATTAACCATAGCAGAACAACCGAAGGGAAAGAAAAGATCTGATAAATTGCATGCTGCTTATCTTCATTTTAGTCCTGAGAGTACTGTGGAGAAAGCTCGACTGTTTCCAAACACACGAATAAGAAAGTGGTTGGGAATACTCAACACAGACATACCAAGGGCAAACGATGCCTGATGATCTGGATTGCCATCTCTGATGAAATGGCGACTGGCTGGGTGAAAAAGGGAGAGTAGTAGATGTTGTTTATCTTGACTTTATCAGGTTATTTGATCCTTATTTTATGAACTATATTCTCATGAATGAACTGGGTGGATATAGACGTGCGGGAGCTACAGAGTACATGAAAAACTGGATGGGCCGCTGGGCTCAGAAGGCGATGGGCAGTAATTCAGTATTAGTGTTTTGCCACTGCTTAATGTGTTCATCAACAACCTGAATGATAGAAAAGAGCTCCTGCCAAGCTTAAGGATGACACCAAGCTGTGGGAGGGGGGAAGGGGCAGGACACTGATAAAGGGCAGAGAGACCTCAAAAGTTTAGAGGAGTTGGCTGATGGGAAACTTGTCCGATTCAACAAATACATGAGCATCTGGGGTGAATAGTCTCATGCTCAATACAGGCTGCAGGTGAGCTGAGCAGGTAACAGCCCTGCAGGAGGTCTGGAGGGTCCTAGTGAGCAGCAAGTTCAACATGAATCAGCAGTGTGTCCTTGAACAACGAGGTCTTGCAGCACACTGGTCAGTTAGTAAGAGCATAACCAGCAGGTTGATGCAATTATTCTCCTCTGCCCTGCAATTCTGAGGCTGCCTCTAGAGTCATGTGTCCATTTCCACCCACTCCTACCCTCAAGAGAGATTTACAAACTGGAAGCTGGGAGGAGTCCAAAGAAGGACCACTGACATGACAAAGGAGCAGAAATATGTAACATTGTAAGAGGGAGCTGACGGAAGTGGTTTTCTTAATCCAGAAGAAGAGGCGTTTGAAGGGGAATACTTGACACATTAAACAGTGTAGTGGGTGGTTATTAGTAAATAGAAATCCAGACTCTTCTCAGGTGTCAGTGGTAAAGGACAAGAAGGAAGGAGTAAGAAATGCATCATGGAAAGTTCCTATTTCCTATTGTGAAAAGAAATTATCTTTACAGATTGTTGAACAGTGGAACATATCGCACAGAGAGATTGTGAACTTTCTGTCCTTGAAGATATTCAAAACTCATCTAGACAGAGCTCTGAGCAATTTGATATAACTTTGAAGTTATCCTGCCTTGAGCAGAGGGTTGGGCTAGCTGACCTTCAGATTATTTTCAACAAAACTCTGTCATTCTGTAAAATTGTGGCAGTTCCAGAGATGAGCATCCTACGAAAATGTGAAAAGTTTTTTAGGATTGCTTCTTTTTCAGATCTGGTGTTTATGTGCATGTTTTCCAAGCACTGGAAGTTCCTACATCTTTGTCTGCTGTACTGTAGAAACCTTCACTGAAGTTTAGTTCTCTGTGTAGGTAGCTGCATCCTGTGATGCAGTTATTTCCGCACCTTTTCTTTGAGAAGTTACAAAGACAGAGCTACGAAGCAGGTTTCCCACTATTTAACAACTCTTTCCTAAACCTTTTCTGATATACTATTGTTTTCCCCGGCTGGTGTCAGAACTGGACAAAACACACCTTTGAAACAGAACTGGACCTCTTTCTTACCACTATCAAAGAAGAGCCATAACATTTCCTTTCTTCTTAGCCATCACTCAACGAAACGTTCAAAGATTGCAATAAGAACCTCATCATTTCTTTTTGCCCAGGTTATAACAGGAAAAAAAAAAAAGCTGGAAAAATATCTAGATAATTTTGATTGCTTTTTGAAAACCTATTAACAAGAGATTTTTTCTGTTCACTGACAAAGATCTGAAAGTGAGAAAACTCAGTAGAAGTATAAATATCCACTACAGAATTCTCACAGAAATCCTGGAAATCTGCCAGCCAGCTTTTAAGCAAAAGAAGATGTGATATAGTACTAATTTTTGGTATCATTTTAAGTCAGTTAATGATGCTGCATGACATCAAGTTAAATAGCTTCTAGAACTCTGCTTTGGGATTTCATCCCAAAATTTAAAAATCGCCCTCCCCCTCCTCCCATAATAGCTTAACATAGCTTAGCATAACAGCTTAGCATAAAACCGTGCTGATAAAGACCTTTCGGAAAAATGAGCTATTCTGTTATTTTCAGACAAGCTCTTCCATTGGTAAAAACAGTCATTTTCTTTCAGAGGCTAACTTCAGAAGAATAGGTCACTTTACACATTTTGAGAATGTTGACACAAGTCAGAACACAGAGAGGTTTCTGAAGGTCAGCAGAAAAATTAGCCACAGCTTCTTTTTCTGTCCTGTCCTAACATTTCCCCTTTTTCCCAGCTTAGCTCCAGGGCACCCTTTACAATCAAGGAGTGATTTTGGAGGGCTGTTGCAAGAATTCTGATTTTACTGTTGAATACTGCGTTTCTGCAGGAAATTCAGTATTCAACAGTAAATTCAATACTCAGCATCATTTATTTATTATAAACTGAAATGATACACGCTTTCTGAAAAATTAAATTCCTAAGTGGAAATGCACTTGAAGAAGAAATACAAGCCCAGCTTTGGAAGACATGGAATCAAAGTCATAGAACAGTTTGGAAGGGACCTTAGAGACCATCTAGTTCTAACCTTCTTGCCATGGGCAGGGACACCTGTCACTAGACCAGGTTGCTCAAACCCCCAGCCAGCCTGGCCTTGAACACTTCCAGGGACGGAACATCTAAAACTCCTCTGGGTAACTTGTTCTAGTGCCTTTATGCCTTTACAATAAAGAATTTCTTGGTAATATCTAATCTAAATCTCCACTTCTTCGATTTAAAGCCACTCCACCTTGTCCTATCTCTAAATATACTTGTGTTAAGAATAAACCTCTCCTTTTTCCATGATTTAATCTGTATGAGAAGCAAACTTGGGCATTTTTAAAAATCAAACTCACTATTTTTTCACTTTTTAAAGGCTGTTTATCAACTGTCCAGCGCTTTCACCAGCTTCTTTCTGATCACTCCTCTCTTCCTTAAAGAAATATGAATGATTTATCATCTTTGTATTCAGTTGTAATGACAAAAATATGTGCAAACATAAACGTGCAAGAGAAAATACAACTGACCTGTAGAAAGGATAGCTTGAACAATAAAGATGAGAAGATGAGTTCATCTCTTTACATTTGCCCTTTACAAGTGTGATTGGAACAAAAGCTGCTCGAGTTGTTTTACTGTGGTTGTTCTTAGATTTTTACGCAGCTCAGAATGTGAGGCCTTTTGACCATGGTATGAGATGTATCCTTAGAAGGAATAAATATGCTGGCTGCAGTCTGTCTGGTCGGTCCTGCTGGGTGCTGATATGTATAAACATCTTCCCTGTTTTGCCTGCTGGCTGTGTAGAGGCAGGGAAAGGGACTATTCCTTTCTTTCCTCTGAGAGTGAGGGGACTTCAGCTCTGAAGGGATGTGTTGGCAAGCAGATACAGGAATACTACACCTAACTGTTACTACAGCAGTGAGAGGAATGATACATGGTACCTCAGGGGAGGATGGGATTTTCCTTAAAGAAACAGAAGTAAAGCCCCCACATTTCTGCCCTTTAGATTTCATAGCCTTCAGACAAACGCAGCAGTATCACCCTAATTCTGTGATATTTGAGAGCTTTAATAACCTGCTCAACAGATCTCCAGAAGATCCAGGGAAAAGTCTCAGATTTTCTCGGTCCAAGTGTGGAGAATCTAAAAACTTTTTATCTGTGGGGAAGTGTCTGTAATGTTTCCTTTGTGCTTTTTGCTTTTTACAAGTAGCTTGAGTGCCTCGTGCCAAATACTAGAATATCTAGTGTGCCTCTCTGTGTGTGTCTGTCTGTGCATGTCTAAAGAAACTTTAGCTGATTCTTCACATGTGTAAATGTGTTATAAATTGCTGGCATACCTCCCTTGATTTTTCATCACTAAATATTGCAGTTTTTCTGTATTATTCTGGTTTTACCAGAGTCGCAGTTCTCCAACCTCCTCTCTAAAGTTTTATTTCTCTTCAGCCCTGCATGATGCCATCTCCAGTTCAGCCTTTGCTTGGAGTATTTAGTTTCCCTAATGATTTCCACTAACTTCTGTAGGTTCCCATCTGTTTATTGTATTCATGTTTTAGCATTTGGATAATTCTGTCAAATAAATGTTTCTTAATGATTTCCACAGTAGCTTTCTCTGACCCAGTTAAACAACTTTTACTGAAAACAGTGAGAATACTGGGTCTGTTGATGACTGTGGGATGCTCTTGTGCATGAATTGTGTGTGGATGTGCAATTTAACAAAGTGAGGGGGGGAATCAAAATATTTTATACTGTATCTGAGAAGTATTGACTGAGCTGCATCTTTTTCTTCATGAGACTAAATCAGGATAATTCCAATAATCTAATTTTAGCTCCAGACCTAGTCAACATTTTATGTCTAAAGGACTTTATAGGTGTAATTGGGCCTTTACATGACTTTGTCACATAGAATTAAAGATGGCAAATCATATATATTTATGTGAATAAAGTTAATTATTTATTTAAATAGATGATGATAATGATTGGGCTAAAATATATTAATCAGTTCTATTTACTACACAGTATAGATAGCTATAGCTACTAATACAGTGCATTATTTATTGAAGCAATATCCAAGCCATGACATCAAAGTCTTCAAAATAATTATTAAGTAAGGATTTATGTTACACACCCATACCAATGACCATGAGCAAATCTCTTTTGCCCAGCCTCAAAGAGCAGCCTTGAGAGGGGTCTTCACTCGAGGCAGGAATGTTCACACACACTCCAACAAGTGATGTGTTAGAAGAGCCTGTGATTAAAAAGTGGGACAGGGTTTTCACAGTGTGAGGTGATTGTCAGTCATATGTCTCTAGACCAGCTGTGTCAGCTCAGCAGCTTTAGATAAATTATCAGCATTAAAACTTGCTGCTCGCTTTATCAGGAACTTTCTCTGCCACGTGCTCACCAGTGCCAGTTTCTGTCAGGAAATGTTGTTCTTCCTCAGAGCGTCTAACTTTCGGATGGGTGAATCAGACTGGTCTCAGCATTTTTCAATACTAAAGCAGCATGGCTCCCCTTCATCCAGCACTTGTAGCTTCTGCAAATGTTGTATAGTTCCAGCTCTTTTACCTCCAATTAGGCAGGGCATCCTGCTGCAAAGGCACCATACATGTGTGCATATATGTAAAAAATGAAAAAGAGACAAGGCAGAACAGGGAAAGAACCCTCAGTACACTGGGAGAAAGACATCTTGTTAAAACTGAACCACCTTCTCACTTCAGCTAGGTAAAGAAAAGGAATCTATTGCTGCTCAGCCAATTATTCCCATCTAACCAGCAGTTTCATGAGGTAAAATAGAAGGCAGAGAGTATAAGGGTTTAAAAGTATAAGGGTTTTATGAGACAATCACATTGTTTGAAAATATGTGACTATAATGGGGTTTATTATGGAAACCATATCTAGCAAGACATGTACAAAAGAATCATTCATTGTTCAGGCAGTGGTAAAGCTTGAAGCAGGGTAGTGTCAAGTTTGGGTGGTCCGATCAAAGGCCAGAAATCAGAGATCTGAAAAAGAATGGCCAGTACAGAAAAACTGAAGGAATTTGAATTCTTCAGTTTTAGGAAGGGAAGTCTGACCTCTCAAGGTGTTGCAAAAAGGCACGTGAGATTCTCCCAATTTCAGGCTATCAATGAATCATGGATATAAATTGCAGCAAGGAACATCCAGGCCGAATGTCAGAAAAATTCTTCTGGTAGTAAAGACAGTGAAATACTGACATGTTTTTAATAGCAAGCTTTCATCCTTTTAAGAACAGCTATGTCTGATTGGCTGTGAGGAACAAGGATTTTCTAGGTGGTCCCTGGAGGTCCCTTCCAGTGCCCTGACACAGAAATTCAAAGACATTTGATTAGTTTCTTGTTTTATAGCAACAAAGAGAACATAGGCTACTTGACCTAAAATCAGAACCATCTTTAGACACTTTCAGCTGATCCTAGAGTGCTGTGCCTCTATTAGCTTATAAAGCTGGAATTAAGGGCAGTTGTAAGAAAAGGTGTTTTATTTTTTGAGATGCTTAAAAATATTTTTAAAAAATTAAAAACGCCAGTAGTTGTATGAAAATATAGGGACAATGACATTGTAAGTGAATTCTTCAGCATCCTTTTTCAAGTAGAAAATAAGTTTATTCTGAGATACTGCATTTCCCACTTTAGCTCCTGTCTGTTCTAGCAAGGTTGAAGCTCTGACTGAGAGATGTGGTCTGACAATTGCTAGGGCTGCAATACACTCTTTTTCAAGCATCTTTCAATGCTGTTAAAATATGAGCATCTCCTCTAACTAGACAAATATTGTCATCTTGCACAATGACTTCTCTGTAAGGCAAAAATAAAATATACCCTGTTGTACCAGCTATTGAGGGAAACACAAACATTTAGATGACAGTGTACGTGGGGGCATCTGGGAGCACTTCTGTAAGGCATGGAAAGGATCCGGGTATGAGTGGTAGATGTTAACCAGATTGCCAGTATTTTAGTAGGAGTAAGGAAAGCCTGTAGAAAGTAATGTTTTAAAGTGTTGCCATTCTTTCTGACACTGATGTAATTTGTCCAGGTGTATTTTTGTCACTTATTTAAGAGATAAGGAATCCTTTCTATTAAAATTGGAGATTTTACTTTTTTTTCCATCAATCATTCATATTCTATGAGGATGTGGTAATCTCTGTGGAGAAATAAATCACTAAATCAAGTAAAATTCAGTTTTGGGAGGTAGCATTGCTGCTGGGAGAGTACTGCTGAAGGAAACTAGTTTTATCATTGGGGATAGCAGGATTTTCTCAAGTTGCACCCACTTCTGTGATATCTGTGATCTTTTGTGGTTTTTCCCCCACAGTGGTCATTATCATGCACCAATTTTGTACTACAGGATATGTCACTGATACCTTCTGTAGCTTCTGCTGTGGAAGCAGGTGGAACTAAACAGCAGGGGACATTACTAGATATGATAGATAAAGTGCAGAGTAGCTTGTTTCCTAGGTGAAGTTGTATTTGAACACCATTATAACCCTCTCTGTACATTCAGTTGAGCTCTAGGATAGCCAGGTCACTTTAGCAAGCATGACAAACTATAGAAATCCTCTCTGAGATTGCATCTTCCTGCCAGGCACGAAAGAGCTGCATCATTGATGATCTCTAGGCCAGACTGAGCTGAGGATACCCAGCAGGGCTAACTCATGTTTCAGCAGGTTTTCAAGTGCATGGACATCCCACAAATGTAGGGGAAATGGCCTTTCTCCTCCCTTGCTTTCTATGATGTAGTGGTTTGATACAACCGGGCGGGAACACCAATTAAAGTGTAGCTTCCTTCACATGCTTTCACCCCTTTCTCTGACTCGGGAGAGAATCGGTGTCTGAGAGGTTAATCTTGTCCCAGGCCGGTGGATGGTCATGTGAGGGCAGCGGCCGGAGCCGGGGGAGGGACAGGAGGAGGAGGGTGAGGGAGAAGGCCGTTCTTCTCATGCTGTGCCAGCTCCACAAGGATCTTGGGAGTAGCAGCAAGCCGGGGGGGGCCTCCCCCACTCGGCCCGGCCGAGCGAGGGGGGGCTGCTGGAGGTGGCCAGAGGTGGGGGCCTGACCCAGCCCAGTGGATGGTAAAAGGGAGCCAGGCCCCGGCCCTCATGGGGGGAAGGCAGGGGAGGGGAAAGGCTTGGTCCGGCAGATGGTAAAAGGGGGCCAGGCCCGGCCCTCAGGGAGCCGGAGGAGAGAGGGGGGCCAGCCAGGCCGGCCCTAAGGCCTAGCCCGGCAGAAAATCCCCTCCCCGCCCCCTGTTACCTGTTGGAACGCCGGAAGCCAAAGAGGAAGTTCCCAGTGTCCAGCTCCTTAAATACTGTATCTCGCAGAGGGCGTACCTTAAATGTCATTGGCCCACGACACCCTGTCATGTCCAAAGGACCTGGCAGGGTGAAATTCACCTAGAAACCTGTCAACCCACGACATATGACCACAACATTGCTGTGCAGGCAAGTGACAATACCCTGCCTTTTTGTAGCTAAAGCACTGCACAGGTAATCTGCGCCCTGTCTGAATCTACTGTAGGTCCTACAAGACAGTCATTAATTCTCTTACTTTTTGTATTTCCTCTTGCATTTTTCTCCTTGTTGTAAGATTCTGGATGATGCTGGAGTTTGTAGAAAGACTGTGAATTTAACACTAACAAAAAGTTGTGAAGCATTTTAGAGAGGTCTCCTAAACATGTAAAGACTTGTGACAGAGAAGCTGCAGGCTTGGCCTTGCACCTTTTGGCAATGGCAAAGAAAAATCTACTGAATATGCAGTATCTGCCAATTGCCTGCCCAATTACCATTGGAGGCGTGATTAATAATGGACAGAAAGCAAGTTCACAAGGATGCATTGGCTGTAGGCTACAGCCAACTGGTCTGAAACACTCATATTTCAGACAGACATCTGCTATGACTGAGATATTTAAAAAGGTGGCTGCATTTCAAATGAAGAAGTTTGATTGTAGTAATAGCTTCAGATCCGGCATAGTTAACTTACCCTCCTACTGCTGGATGCTAATTAGCGGGAGAAAAATAATGCCTGAAAAAATAACCTCTGTTTAAGGACAACTGAAATACAGGTCAGTATATGAATGCTTCAGAAGGATGCTTGCATCCTTCCTCTACCACCCCAGCAATCTGAGGTATGAAAGAAAGCACTGCTAGAACATACTTTTAACTGCACATACAGAGGGCTGAACAGATTTGCGTTTCTATTCAGCACATGGTGCTCATGCTGTTTGCTCTGCCTGTACCGTTCTCAGGAGACTGAAAAGTGTGCCTTTCTCATGTTGCACAGATGTTTTATGAATCTTGGGCCAAGAAGTTATTTTAGGACATGGTCGTTCACCAGGTGAGACTGAATGAATTTACACACTAGTCATCTTGGCTTCCTCCTTCCCTTAGATGATTTTGTCTAAATCATTTTTTCTTCTAGATCTTCACAATAGTTTTTAGACTCTCATCACACAAGGCCGTGATGAGTTTGAAAGCTATAAGCAGTCAGTTCTTGTTACAAATAAGAGCAGTTTGAATCTGGGGCACCAAACCACTCTTACACAAATTGCAGAGTATGTGTGGGATACTTGAAACCTACCAAGTCCCTCCTAAAAAAAAGGAAAAAAAAGAATTCTCTCATCTTCTGTTGATGTCAGTATTAAACTGGTTCATGTTTCTGAGGCTGGATGATTTATAATGACCATAATAGTGCTGAGGGTAGAGATATAGCAATATAGCAATCTCCATGTAAGCTGCGGGCAGAACCTGGTAGAACAGATTTCTTCTCTAATAAAAAAAAGGTTTAAACAAACCTCAAACAATATAAGATATTAAGGTATAATAAGATCAACTTTATTTTTCTTCTAGCTGTGTGTGCAAATCTATCTTTCTCACTTCTTGGACATGCACTCGGGAGAAGTGTATTAGGTAAAATAAGGACAAAGAAATAACAGTGACAGAGTGAATGGTATTTGGAGATAGATTTAATTAGCCAGTGTATAATAACTTCCTTTAAATGATATTCATTTTGTTGGCTTATTAAGGAATATTTGAGATTCAAAGTGCCCTGTCCTGTATTATCATAATTTTAGCCATGTGTTAAGGAAAGTAATGAAATTTTGGATCTTTCAGGTTATTGTTTTATGCCTGAGGCCCCACAGGTTTCAGGAACAAAACCTATTTCAAAGCAAAATCCCTTATCAAGGAAGGAAGCACGGGGGTGTGCTGGGGTGGGGTTTGTTGGACAAGATGTCCTTCAAAAATCCCTTCCAACCCAATATATTCTATAATTCTGTGAAATTGAGTCCTAATCCAAGCCTCATGATGACCAGACCCTGGACCTATCTGGCAGGGACATGTCTGCCCCAAGGCTGAGATTTGACATCCTGCCACTTACAGCTTATCAGCTCCATCAAACACCCTCATGCTTATTCCTGTGTCTGTAACAGACAGCACTGCCTTCTGTTGTTCAGGAACAGCTGTTTGCAGCAAGTAAGACTGAAATATTTTGGAGAACCAGTCTGTTCAAAGGGCTACAAAAACCATACATGGATATTTATTTTAATTCCCTCCCCACACTGCAGCATGAACGATCCAACAGCATTTGCCATCCCCTTGGCTGCCTCAATGCAAGAGTGCAGGGCGACATGAAGACTCTGCCCTTTCCTCCAGTTAGCAAGTTTAGTTATTGCAAATATCTTGGAGGGATGCAAGATTATCACGGGTGTAAAAAGCTATATGAATGCTGCCTACAAGACATTGAAATAAGCCCTTTGACTCACCTGTAACCACTGCTGCTCCTGACTCTTTGGTTGCAAAGAGCCGTCAGGTAGCCCAGGAGTTTGCCTTAATGCTCTTCTGATGGTTGAGACAGCAGCATTAAACAACAACACCATGACGACCTGTAAACGCTACTTTGGAGCAAACCCAGATGGAATTTATTCACCTCACAAAAGTACTGACTCTCATATTACAAGCTCAAATTACAAGGGCTACATTTTGACGTAGCAGGTATTAGTCTGAAAATTTGATAGTCTAAATCTCTGTGTTGCTACTGTATGTGAGTTGTTGTTGAAATACCTAATTCATGGTTAACTGGGATTTGTACTTCTGAATGTACTTAAAACCAAGAACGTGCTCATATACTCAGATATATATGCACATACATGTATATATATTTGTATATCTTTATAAGCAAAAATACATTAGATATAAGTTGCATCTTTCTGATTTTATAGCCAGAAATGTGTGAATGCTCTGATTCTTTTGCTCCTATCTCTTTGCTTTTACCATTAATCTGATCTTATTCCTGTCCTTTTCCAGTTGGACTCGATGCACAAAAGCTAGGAAAACATCCTGAACTTCTTTAATAACCAGATCAGACTTCAGCTTCTGAGTCTGCATGGAAAGTGACACTTCTGCCCACAACTTGTTCTGGTGACAAGTCTTAGAGCACAGCTCCAGAAAATGAAGCTGAATCTGCACTCACTAACCCAGCTCTCAGCCAACAAAGATGATTATACTGGTTAAAAAAGTGCTACTGCCGAACTGCTGAGTCCTGCTAAGGCGGGAACTGCATCTGAACTCCCGGTTTGCCTGCAAGTGTCTTCATTAAACACTGGTTTCAGTCGGTCTGAGCTCATAGGTGGGGGCGTTTGCCACAGCTTTTTCTAAGAGTAGTGTCATCCACTGGCTTCCTTGTAATTTTCTGGATGTGGGTGCCAGAGGTGGGTGAAGATAAATGTTTGAGTGAGAAGGACTGAGCAGGATTTCTTTTGGTTTTGTTTATATTGCTCATATTTATACAGATGACATAACCGCCTTTTGAAATTCGAAGAGAGCATTAGTGCAACTTGTGTATGTGTATAAATGTTTTCAGCTACCTCCAAACAGTAATTGAGTACTGATGTTCTGAGATAATGGAAAGCTGAAGTTTGCAGGCAACAGGAGCTGGTATCCTTGCCCCATCAAGCACTAATAGGTCACTAAAAGTTCAAGTCCTGAATGCGAGGGAGTACCTTTCTAAGCAGCCGCTGCGCTAGCAAAGATCCACAACACCTCTGTCTCTCCGAGACAGTGAGCTGCAGTCAGAACTTCTCCTTGCCTTTTGGCAGGGGCGGTTACTCAAACATCCTTCAGCATGAGTTTGCAAATTTCGAAGTGAAAGCAAGTGTTAGTAAGAATGTTATTGCCATTTTTTGTTTTAACTTCTTGTGTTTGATTAATCAGATCTTCTTGTGCTAGGAATATTTTGTTTTGTTTTGTGTACAGACAAGCAGATAACTATTCTTCCTGGCTTCTGTGTTAAAATGGTACCATTGCAAAGGGAACAAATTTAACAGTGAACCGAAAAACATTTTATCTACCAACAGATGGGGTGAAGGAAAGGAAAAATCTGGTATTTTTTTTATCTGAAGTGTCTGCCTGAGAAGAAATATATTAGTTTGAGTGACGAACATGTTGTGCAGCAGCTTTGTCCTGCCTATCCTGTGGGGATATCGAAGTTCCTTGTCAGTCACAGTTGGAACTGCTGCAACTCATAGTAATTCCAGAGGTTAAGAAAAAATTGGATTACTAATAGATTGACTACAGGTTAATTAACTGTGGTCAGCTGTTATTTTAACTTTTGTCCCTCCAGTTTTAAAGACAGAGGCAGACAAGTGTTATCTATCACCACTAATGAGCATATCAAACAGAAAACAGGTAATGACTTCTTACTGAAGTTCTTGGCAGAAGTGCCAGAGTTTTTCCTGGTTCCAGTTGAGCAACTGAATATTAGTAAAGCAATGATGTCTCTGCTTAGAGAGCTCTACTAAAGTAGTTTTTAAGCTCACCAGGGATATGAGTAGTATTGGTAGGAAAGGGTCCTTTTATTGATTTTCTTGCTTCTCTCCCATCACAAAAGGCAGCTGATTATCAAAAGTCCATTACATTCTTGGATCTCCTTTTGTTTTTTGAGATTTGCTGTTTAACACCTGGGCCTCATTTAAAAGTTGCACCATACACTTCATCAACTGAGGAGCCTGACAGTTTCTCGTGTGGTAAAAAACGGGGGTGGTATGAAGATGTTGCACTGAAGAAAATGCAAGGAATTAAGGGAAGCCAAACGGTGGTCATCTCACCATAACGCAGGCTGAAATGTGACGTGTTCTTCATTAAAAGCTAATCTCAATTGAAATCTACAATAGTGCCTATGCTAATTGGTTGTGTTCTGTGCTATCCAAACACATCAGGGACTTGTTTTGCCTCTTCCATTCGACCTCCATGTAAGTATGACAAACTGTAACAAGCCAAAGCAGTAAATTCTGTCCCACAGCTGTTGTTTCTCAGGCTAAAACTCCGAGGTATTCAGTTGTACCAAAACGTTTGTCTCAGAAATTACTGCTTGTGTATCATAGGATAAACAAAAGGTAGATTTTATAAGGGGACATAATTAGCTCCTTTGAGGCTGAAACAATGTTTGTGTCCTTAGCACTAACTCACAGAGGGAAATGCATGTTTGGTCATACACCTGGATATCATTAAAAATACTAATGTAAATATTCCTCAGAGACATACTGTCAATGTAAAGTAATGAAATGTACTAGCCTGCAGGCAGGCACTTGCCTTGGATTTCTAATGCATAGAATAGTGGTTGCTATAGAGGAAGCATGAGTTTAAGACACAGTTTCACTTAAGTTAATGTTCACTTATCAGAAGTGAGACTCGTGATAAAGCAGCAGCAGCTGCATATGAGCACCTTCTTGGGACAGTGGCAACCGTGCTGAGGCCATGCAAAGGCAATGCCAGTGCCAGCTCAGGGTGGTGTGTGGGGCTGTGAAGAGCTGCCTCAGTTTCTTGGCCTTGTCTCTGAACTGACTGACGCCTCTTCTTAGGGCAAGATCTTGAGGAAACTGCTTAGCAAGGAGAAGGGAGGACTGCATTTACGTTCATGAGTGCTCTCTTGCCGCAGTTTTCCCTGCTCCGGTTTTCTCCCTGTTTGCAGTTAGTTTTTAGTACTTTGCAGGGCAGGCAATTTTTAACTCATCAGTGGTCATACAGAAAAATCAATTTCTCAGTAGCACCTCCTTTTAAACTTTGCATCTTCTGCGGGGGTTCTTGTTTGTTTTGCCTTTCTCCACAGGGCTCTCCTCGCTGCGTTTGCTGAGTGCTGTGGATGTACATCTCTACTGTAGGTGCTGCCTCTGGGGGAGCTGGAATTGCACACCTGGCAAATGCAAGCCAGGTAGATGCTTGAGGTCCCTCTTTCGTCTGGGTTAGTTGCTGACAGAGGGTGGGGGGGAAACAGCTGAGGGGCATTTGTATCAAGTAAGAGCAAAAAGTGGGAAAATAGTAACTTTGTATAAATGTGTATTTGTATTTATTAGGAATCCAGATTCACGCTGCTTTCCATAGGTTCTGTTTCAGGCAAAAGAAAGGAAAACATACCAGTTTTAAACTTCCCCAGAGATATAAAGACACTAAAGCAGCACTTTTAGTGACACTTTCAGATTATGTCTATTTTCCAACTGAGTCCGGAGGCAAGTGTCTTACACAAGCTAAAGATGTATCAACATTTAAAAAATATTATCCATTTAAAAATCTACCTGATGGTATACTTAAAAAGAAGAATTTTTTCTAGTACTTGCACAAAACCTAGGTCTTGCTATTTTCAGTCTCGGGACACGCTGTCATCCCAGTCACCAAATTCTTCATGACCAGAGTCTGTCATCACTTTGGAAATAAGACACTCTGAAGTCTCCTTCCAACTGAGAGCAGACTTGTGTCCTGTTTAGCAGCTGGTAGTGCTCTCTTCCTTCTTGCAAATTCTTTTCACTGGCCCCCTTGGGACAGAGATCAACAAGCTTCAGTCACTTGGCACTTACCCTTACAATGTAACTGTGGCAATGTCTTGCTCCCGAGGGACAGGCGAGTGCCGCAGCACCTGGCACACTCAGCCTCTCCAACCCAAAGGACCTCAGGCATTTCTTCATTCTTTTACTTTCGCAAAAGGCCTGTTGCTCACACTTAGTACAAATACCTGTATAGAAGCAGGTTTAGTGAAGGCAAATTAGCTTTTTCTATTTCCTTGCAAATTTAAAAAGTGAAAGAATACAGAGCAGTTTTACGAGGTGGTATGAGGGTGTGATAAATCTGGGATAGAGGCAGAAACGTGAAACTTATAACTCCTGTGGTGTTGACCACTCTTGCCCTGGTTTCATGATTACTAGTGTTTGCCTGAAAGCTTCAGCTTCTGGAAATAAGAGGAAAATATACACAAACTTGAAATTTCATAAGGAAAAAAGGTTTCTAGTTTCCCTGGAGACAGACCACATCTAGGTCAGATTTTAAGATTTCAACTTCAGAAGTTAAAAACCTGGAGACGAACAGAAAAGATGTAACTATTTGTTTTAATCCAGATCAGTTGTATTGATTAGTTGTATTTAATAGCACCATTTTTGTTTGAGGACAAGCCACTATAGATAAACAGCCTTGATGGAGGGAGGAGACCCATTTTACACTGGGATTGACTCTGCCTTCATTTTGGATGTCTTCCCTGTTCTCACTGCCTTAAGCAGCAGTCAGAACAGGCAACCATAAGCAGATCATGCTGATAGATTCTAAGTCAAATGAATTAATTCCTCAATATTATGCATTTAGTTCAGTAGCTCTTTCAAATAAATCTTTGTAAAGTGAGTAAGTACCACAGTAGCTTTGAAAATCAGGATACCAAGGCAGAAAGAGCTGAGCATGCCAAGGAAGTGCAAGGCTATCCTTATGTTCATGCAAAGCAACAGAGAAATTTTTGAACCAGAAGAAAAGTTAACCTAAAATGATATAAAATGTCAGCCTACTTCATGGTGAGTTGCTCAGTACGAGTCACACAGAGCCCTTAGGGAGGGGGAAGTGGAATCCCCTACTCAGTTTAGGGTGCATAAACAGGCTGGTTGATTTTTAGTACTTTTTTTCCCTCTCACATTGGATTTGTTTGCGGTCATATTGGTGAACCACACACGTTTCTTTATTTAGGCTTCTTTTCTTTATTAGTTTGCTGAGCTGCCCAGAACCCAAGATGGTTGTAGTTGAGGCAACAATCTGTGCAAACGGGAAAAAAAAAAAGCACAACCAAACAAAAACAACTCCCTCTTCTCTCACACAAAAAGGAGAAAAAGGTGGTTAAAAAAGGTAGTTAAAATTAGTAAGAGACAGATTGTGAATTCTTGAGTCTCTGTATTGCTTCATATGCAGTGAAATTGTATTGATGGAATGTGTAAGAACTAAGAGATGGCATACAAACCAGATTCCTAATGCCACCATAATATTGTTTAGATGCTTCTGGGAGAAGTAAACCTAGGGAATGAGCAAATTGCTTTTGAGAGATCAATATGAGCTACATTAGCTGAACTTTTCTAATAGCGTGGCCTGTTATTTCTCATTTCCATGGCTATGTGAGCTTCAGGCTAGATACTGCAAAGGGGGCACCTTAAGTTTCAAAAAGAATCTCAAGGGCACAGTTACTTGTGAAAGCAGGGAGGGGAAATGTCCTTTCTCTTTCCCACTGTCAGGACAGTAGTTTCAGGACTTGTAGAACTGTGTTTAGTTTTTTCAAGCTAGGGACTTTCCCCACGGAACTAATCCAGTGTACTTCAGCAAAAGAAGTACATGAAAATCTGAACTCCTGGATATCAAAAAAAGAGACCTCATTCTCTTCCAGGGAGATTGCACAAGATTTTACTTAAAAAGCCTGAGCTGGCTGATGCCAGGAGCCAGGAAACATGGGGACTGAAGACACTCCCCACCTTCTGAAATCAGAGCTGAAAAGTTGCGTATTTCACTTCCATTGCAGTTCTGATCAGATAATTTAGATGTTTCTCTTCCTCTCTAAACACCATTTCAAAGAAATGTGCTGGTTTTCAAGGCAAACCGTTTCTGATTATGCATTGGAAAAGCAGGCTCTCAGCTCCTAGAAACTTGTGGAAGGTAATGAATGAATTGAGGATACAGAATTGCTCATTAGCAGACATGGAACGGCAATTTTCATTGCCTTTGTTTGTCTCACACCCTCCTTTTGTGCTACTGCCTTACCTTTTGAGGCATACATGAATAAGGGCAGTGAAAGGAGATGTGAGGCAAAGAAAGAAGCCTCAAAATTTGAGTTGTCCATGCCAAGTCATAGGGACTAGAATTAAAACAGAAAGGGAAAGGGAAATCTGCTGATCTGTTATTATAATTAATTGGCCTCATGTATGACTAGAGCAACTGGAATACATCTCCTTCACAGCAGTTTTCATATGATTTCTCCCCTCCATCTGCCAGGATGTCAGGTCAGAGAGGAATGATGGCTCACTGCGTTGTGACAAATGTGCTTGGGTCTGTGAATAAAGTTACGGGGAGTCCTGGTAAAGAGATGTAGGGTCTGGAGAGACTTGCTGATCTGGAAGAAAAACTAACTGGATTGTTTAGCTATACAGCAGCCAAACACAAAACAGTTCTAGGCAATTTATTCAAAAGGCATAAACAGCAAGAAGAAAGAGAAATTTAAGATGATCTAAAACAACTGTGAAGTAATGGAATGACACATATACACTGTAAAAGCACTAAACTTGAGATTTGTTGTGTTGGTGAGCAGTCTTCCCGTGACAAGAGAATGATGATCCACATACTTGGTTTCAGCTTGCAAGTATTTGGTCTGGAACTGGTCTGGAGCAGAGGAAGTAAACATTACTGGAATGCTCTCAGGGAGAGACAACTGAGATTGCCAACATGAGCAAAACATACACCCAGAAGCTAAATGTCCTGCTCATTTTCAGACATTGTCTCCCAGAGAACACATCTGAGAGCTTGCAGAGGTTGTTGAACCCAAACACCCATCAACCATTTGCAGAAGCAAAGGTGGCCCAGCCTGAACAACAGAATTACTTCCTCCCGTCAAAGCCCAATTGAAACTGTAAGATGAGAAGTGGTAGAATTGTCAGGGAGGGTGTTAATGCAGAGCCTTTCCTGGTAGACTTTCTCTGGATGTTTTCACATGCTCCCAGCCTAGAGACTCCTGATGAAATACAACTGAGACACTTTCACTCTTAAATTGATACTCTTAAACAACACAAGGGCATTTTCAAGAAGAGCTTGCTTCTAAGGGACATCCCTAGAAAATGAGCAGGCTTCCAAGGCATAATTATTGTACTCAAACTAAAAACATGCACCCATGTTTCCCAAGCATCAGTATTTGGATGCACATGTGGTCCTTCCTGAGAAGGAGTTTCTACTATAGTCAAAATTTGTGAAATCAAGACGAGAACCTGACCATGAATCCTAGATGGTGTCTACAGCACTCGCTTTGATAAAGTTAAAGATAATAGTACCGCTCTTGGAAACATTTTCCCTTTGTCATAGATTAAATGTAAAGTATAGAAAGAATTCTAGTGCTACAAATAACAAATCTTTACCCAGATATAGCAATAAGAATAAGCTGAGCTTAATTGTTTGCCACAAATGTAATTTCTTCCTCTTAGTTCTTTCTTCTGACAGGGAAAGGATGGATAGCGCCTGCTCCAAACTCCAGCTGAACCCTCAGCATCAGTGGGTGCAGAGTGACAGTTTTGGTATTCACAGGGTATTTGAGAAAACTAAGGTCCAAATTAGCATGAGACCAAAGCAGAAGTAACTAGGAAAAAATTAAGTGTAATACTCTGGCTCCAAAACCTCTGCTCAGAAGAAGCACAATGCCTCATATACATACATACGTTGAAAATAGACAAATGTGTAAATATCTTTCACACCTCGAATGCTTCTCTTACCTCAGAGCTCTTCTGGTGCCAGCAGGAAAATAGTTTAAATGCATCGTTTTTCATTTGAACATCTGATGCAAAGCTAATAACCCTGAGCAGGCTAAGGCAATAAATTTCCATATTTAAATTGCTTTATCTTGCCATCATCATATTTATTCTTTTTGTAGACTTACACATCTGTTGCTTCCTACAGAAAACAAGGAAGAATATTTAAGGAGTTAGTACTAAAATCTTTCTTGTCTTTTAGGTGAAAAGTTAAGTCAGAATTTAAGAAATGAGGAAGAATACAAAGAGGAATTAAATGGAAAAAATTGCATTAAATCTTCTTTCTAATCACAGAGAGTTAAAATTTCTCCATAAATCTTAGAGCTTTAAAGAATCCTATGCCTATAAACAGTGGATACATTATTAATATACTAGACATGCCTATCCAAAGCAAGAAATTGATCACGAATCCCTTGGTTGATACGATGCTGGATCTGGAAGGTGTCTGGAACCGGCCAGCAAGTTCTTTGGGATTATATTTACCTAATTCTCTGACACAATTCTCTGTCTTGCAGGACCACTTGTTAGTCAAGAGCCAAATCTATAATACAGTCAGGAGATTTCACACAGCTAATTCGCTGCAGTTGGCCTGACTTCTCTGCTTCCTTCATCCAGCTACAAAGAGCAGAGCAAACAGCAAGATTTCAGTTTCATGCCCCTCAAACCTGGCTGAACTGCCTTTTGCACCAGCCTGTGCTGACCATCCACAGCTGGTCTGGAGTCCCTTTTGCAACCTGTAACCAAATTACTTTCAGATGGGTTTGCTGGGTTTTCAATGGACAAAGGGACCGAGTTACTTCCACTAAATTTGACAGTGCCTTATCGAAGGTCAAAACAGAAACCTGGTTTTGTGTCAAATAAGGACACCCTCACTGTGGCCACTCAGTGGCTTTGTTCATAAGCCTATTAATTTTATCCAGACTAGGGTGACTTATATTGAATATAGGATCAAGCCAAATATTCAGTATTAAGCTTTCTAAGACCTTGTAACTGTGGCTATTAGATACTCACTAACAACTTCAGTGCTGCTTTAGGATTCTGTATCTAGCCAATTGTTTCTATTACCAAGACCACTAGCTCCTTAACAGTGCTTCTGGATGGACCCTCAGCAGTCACAAATGCTAATGTCATAAGGTTGTTTAAACCCGAAAGTCTGTGCTGATTCTTGTGCTCCCTCTGAAGAGAGGAGCCACTGGACAGCTTCTGTGCCTGGGGAGAGCCTGCTGAAGTGTGGGGTAATTTTCCGACTCTCTTTGTTTGCCTGTTTTCCTCCATGTGTGATAACTAGCTGATAAAGAAGGGAGCTTCAGATGTCCTATCACATTACAAGTGCTGCAGTTGAAAATGCTGCAACGGGCAAACGATGAGAGGTTAGTATTACTTGGGGATGAGAAAGAAAGATGATTGCAGTTGAATATAGTCAAATTTGAAAGGTCAGTGAGTAGTATTAAGCCTAGAGGGGAAAAGAAAGCTGCTCCTAATGGAAGTCAGTGGAGTGAAATTCCCATCACACTGAGCAGAGATACAGGACAGAAAACAGAGGTTAACAGAGAGCACAAAGCAACTGTGAAATATAATTGCATTTAATCAGACCAAAGCGAGTTTGATTAGACCAGCTAACTGTTCAATTTTAGTTCACATTCATTCAAACATAAGACCTAGTACTGGAAATTAGTGACTACATTTTAACATAGCATCTTGGACTTCTGTTGTTCTTTTGTTAAAGGGAAGAGGGAGAGGGAAATTGAATTTCTCCCCTAAAATGAAATGAAGGCTCTATCATGAAACCAGCAGTTACTGAGAAAAACTAGGTGATAGAAGGCAGGGGAACAGATCCTTACATAATAAACAGCTTTGCAAGGGGAAAATGTTCTGATGTCTGATTAATGCTTGGAGGGGAGATGTTTTCAATTTTAGGGCAAGAAGTGTAGGAAGTAATACCATGGCAGTAAAGCAAATTGATAACTGTCTTTGGACTTGTAGGGATTTGAATGTCCCTCGTGTGACAGATACTTTTGTTATATTTGCTTCACTGGTAGGGTGGGGTATAAAAGATGAGTTCCATTGCACCTATGGATTGGGTGTCTGCTTCAAACCCTGTGTGGTGGTTGGAAGTTCAGAAAGGCTTTCCAAGGCCTGCATCTATTGTCTTAATGGAATCATGATGACAGCTTGTAAAGGTAGTCCCTTATGGATCGTTAGAAGGAGCAGTTCTGAATGCTGGAATAAGTGCTCCTGTGCTAGGATAGCTGAGGTTCCTACTGGTTCTCCTAGCTGCAAGTGGAAATGAGGACTGTCTGAAAAAAATTTTTATGTATGTCTATATATATACACATATATATATTTAAAAATCTTATTATCTTTGTCCAGTGTTTTCAAACAGGCTGCTAATTTCTGTGGAATCAGTGTAATGACATAGAATATAAAGATGAACAATTAGTTGCAAATATTTAGCTAATTATAGAATAAACTGAAGGAGAGATTAACAGGACAAACCCCAAACATGGAGCTGTTTGGTGCTCATGGAATAAGTATCTCATCAGTTGCCTTTACATGGAGTAAAGGACTTCAAACTGCCACTTTTTCTGATCTAGATTGTAAATTAGGATTTGCTGAGAAACATACTTCTTTATCACAAATATGTGCAGCTTAAAATAAATTAATTAAGGAAGGGTGCTATAAGGAAGCTATACTCAATGCCCATGTCATGAAACTGCTTTTGTGCTTGTGACACAATCTGACAGGGTCTACTAGCGTGTGGATAAAAAGAGTGGATCTTGGAGCCTTGCCAGTGCTACTTTACACATTATTTTTTCTGTCAAGGGAAATTGTCATTGTCACTTGCAGTGTAGTAGCCATCACCATTTACTGTGTTGTATTCAAGAGGAAGTAATATTGGAAAAAACTTTTGTTCGTAGAAAGGTGGAAGAAATTTTTGGAAGAAATGGTCAATGCTTTGAGGGAGATTTCTGGTTCAAAGAAAGAAACATGGTGGGGGATTCTTGCGTCAGGGTTCCTCTAGGGCTCCAGCTCTTAAAAAGTCAGTTACTGAAAACAACAGACGTGTTACCTTCAGACTGGGGAACCTTGACATTGCAAGAACAGTTGGTAGATTGTCAAAACCAAAATGCCAATGACCTTGATCAGAAGATTATCTGAGATGGGAGGCTGAAGTGGATAAAATTCTGAAGGCAGTAAGTCAGAGTTAAAATGAGAACTGCAGTGACTGTCAGAGATGCTCAGTACAAGCGATGGTGTGTGTGGAGAGGAAATGAAACACCCTGTTAGAGCGGTCAAGGAGTTTCCTTCGGGAAATGATAAGTTGTACTGGCTTTGGTGGCCTTGGTTCCAAGTAATTGATGGGGTCAGCTTATGGATAATGCTGCAGAAGGCAAAAATAAATGACTTGGACTGAATGAACCAAGTATTTTTTGCCATATGTCAGATTAAACAGCTGTTTAAATTACATTGAGCCTCTGTACTTTATTTCTTCAGATACCATCCCTTTAGGACTGAGTTGATTTGGTATTACAGGCAGCTCGGAGGAATCTTTGTCCTTCTTAAATCTGAAAGGACTGAGTGTCTACTACGTGTATCACACCACTTCGCAGGGAAAAAACCTCATTAATCACAGGCCTACCGAAGACAGGATCATGAGCAGGACACCTGTGTGAGTGATCTGAGTGGGGGCTAACACAATTCCCACTTCACAGAGCTCAAGGACTAGAGATGAGTGAAGTACCGGGCAAGACGAGGTGCAGGCAGAAGTAGCCATAAATTTCACTCTTGTTTTATATACTTTCAGGACTGGGAGTGGATCTAGATTGTACCCAACTCAACTAATTTGGGAGGTTATGAGTGCAAGGTGGGGAGGAAGGTGGAGGACTGTCTTTCTTGAAACTGTTGTTAGAAGGCAAGACATGATAGGAAAGTCTGGGAAATGTGCGTGTTTGTGTGAATGTGTTGGGGAATAGGTAGGCTTTTCCTTGTTTGATTTTTTTCTATTTTTTTCCAGGATATATTTTTCTTATCTTGGATCTGTCATGCTAGATTACTTGATAGAAGCATGAGGTGAAACCACTTCATAACAGACTTACCAAATAAGTCCAAAATTTCCTCTTACGCAGGATTTCTCAAGGTTGCTTGTTACCTAATATTTGTAACTATATTTTAAGAGTCTGCATATGGGAGTTCTGACTCAGACATACTCTTTCTTGACTTGGGCTTTTATTGCAGTGAGTAATTTAAAAGCTGTTCTTGTGTGCCTCTCTATTTCTGGACTTGTGTTTAAAGTTCCCGTAATTAAGAGCTGAAATCACATGTGCATATAGTAGAAATTCACATTTGTTTACATACAGAACTAGAGTTACACTCTGTGTGCTTGTGTGAAGATTTACTACAAGGCATTTCTCTGCTTTCTCTTTTGAAGAGTATAAGGCAAACAAAACACAATGGGAAAACTGATTTCAGACTTTGAACAAAGCATGTTCTAAAGTTCCTGTCTGGTGTTAATTATCTGTCCAGACACAAAACATAGAATATTTACTTCTAGAAAGATAGAAGCAGCTTAAGTCGTTGATGCTGAATTCATTGGGAAGGAGAAGAAATGAATTAATACTGTATTTTACCTGGAAGAAAGATACTTGTCTGGCTTTGCAAACGTTGTAAATATTGATAAAAAATGCATTTCAAACTCTTGATTATTTTATTGCTGTCCTCCCTTATGCAACATTTGAACCCCAGACAATATGGTCTTTGAAGGAGGGTTCATTTGTGGACAAAACCTGTTCATGAGTGCATTGTCACAATAGACTGTTACAGCATGATTGATTCAAAGAACTACATAACTGGTGGCTTGACTTGCAGACAGTCTGATAAATATTGTTTGCTATTCCTTAGTTTAGTCTTGCTGTTTAGTTGTTCTCTTATCTATTGTGCAAAAGGAGGATTTTCTGCTGGAAACCCTAAGTAAGACCTATTAGTGTCCTGTTTGTTACAGCACAGTTTGCTCAGCAGTTTGGCTACCAAGGAACATGCACCTTGAGTAGCTCATTGAAAAGTGCATTCACTCCTAAAGTTAAGCCAAAGCATTTTCCCACACTGTCACAGCAATTGCTCCTGTTCCAAGGCAGGGCTTGACCCCTGGTGTTTGCACATGGAGTGGGAGAGCCTGCAAACAACACTGCTCTGGTGGTTCATGATACTTAGCAAAATATTCATACTCTGATATATATATAAGGAAAAACCCTGATTTGAAGCCAAGCAGTAAATATATGTCTGTTTGTTTTTATCCTCCACATTTCAAGCCAGTAAATTTAGTAGAGTAAGTACCTGGATCATAAGTAATTGAGATGCAGCAAGCTACAGTGGTGGAACTTGTAAATTAAATCTTCATTTAGGCTGCATTAGGGTGCATTCAAACCTTTAGATAAGATGCTGTCTGTAGAGCGGTGGAAGCAAAAATGTGACAGCTACATATGCTGGATCATAACCAGAACTCAAGGCTACTGAAGTTGTTTGAAGCTGAAGGCTGGATAATTGCAACCACTGTGCTTGGCTTTGCCTTTGAGTGAAACAGAAAAGTAATAATGTTCAATGCTGTACAGAACCTTACTTTAAGAAGTCAGGATGACCTGACATCCAAATAGCTCATACCCTCAAGAAGCATTTGTGTATTTTATTTTTGACATTTTATTTTGAACTGAGAACTGCTTTTAAAGGCTGAAAGGATTGTACTTTTTCTCTTATTATTTGCTATAAACTGCAAGTAAATTGTATATGTCCCAGGACTACAGTGCAAATGCTTTCAACATACTGGCTGGTTTGTGGTTCTTTTATTTGGCTGGTTTGCTAGTTTTTTGTGTGTGTGTGCTTTTTGGTTTTTTTATTTGTTTTGTTTTGTTTTTCTTTTCTTTCATTTCTATTTTAAATTAAGTTGAATAGAAGTGGAGACATTGTTTATTTATGTGCATTTATGTGATGATGCCCTGGTTCAGCTCAGTTTACGCAAAAAAAATATGGAAAGTTCTCTGTGTAGCACTGATTCCAAGTAGCATCTGAGGATGGTCTCTCTGGATGCAGTGGGAATATTTGACACTTGCAGGCATAGCAAGAAATGGATGTTATTGTTGCTGACTTGATGAGACTGGTGGTATATGGACTAGTCACATTACTAACAACATGAAATATTGCCATAGGCTCTTCATAATCTTCCTGGACATCCATTACTCTTACAGACAGAGGGTGCAAGGCCCAGTTAAAATAAAGGGTTATTCTGTTGATGTAGTTCCTGGTAGGTTTTAAGTCATTGCTAATTTAAGTGATCCTAAGAGCCAAGAGCACCACCCAGGACACTGACTGGTCACCCTCCAGGGGCTGGAGTCTCACATAGGCAGGTCTAGAAGGTAGGCGGGAGGGTCCAATTCATTCTCTCCATTTAGAAGTATCCACTGATGTGTTCTGAGGCTTGGAAAACTGTTTTGCAACTCGGTCTCTCACTGCTTGCATCTAAAGTTCTTGGAATTGTTTTCATGGGATATGAAGATCTACTGCAAAACTTCACTTCTGTTATTGAGTACAAGGCTTTGAGAAATATAAAAGTTTAGCTCATGGAGGCGAACTAGAAAAGATTTCAGATTGTCCACCCTAGCCTCATAAACATGTAACCTGATTGAAATAGCAAATGCATTTTACTTCCATTAACTTTTGTCTAAAAATATATGTATAATGAACTCTTTTCAAATTTATTCAAAATACAAACAAATCTTTGCTTATTTCTATTAGGAAAGCAAGTTGTTTGCTGGAAGCAAAATGGAAATCAATTTGTCATATAAATAGGAGAAAAAATCACAAGCTTTTCACTTTTCTGCCAACATGAAAGAGAACACATTTTCCCAATGCTCTTGTAGATGAGTCTCGGCCAAAGGATATATACAGCAAAAAGAAAAACTGGTCTGAAAATGCTCTAGAGAACAGGACAAAAAGAGATTGGCATAAATTCTTCTCAGTTTTTTTAGAGTTAATTTCTTGTCTTATTTGTTCAAACCACTGTAATGGGAATATTGGTATATTGGCAGAGAGCATTAGATTTGATATATACAAGAGGAGAAATGGCAAGTGAATCCCTAAGGTGTAATGCAATGGTTCCTGTTGATGGAAGGCACATCAGCTCTCACTTTTGGTTGTGGAGAGAAGTGTAGGTTTACAGGATGCAGCCTGTTTTTTCTTGACTTCTTGCATAGAACAGCAAATGAGGAAACCACCCTTGGGGGAGTAGTGGTGATGGAACACATCTTTAATGTGCAGAGAGGAAGTTAATAAGGTGGAATGGTTCCTTCCCAATTGACTCCTGAACAGGGAATATAGTCCTTATGAAAAAAAATTGACAGATCTTGTTGAAAGTTCTGTTTAGAAAAGGTCCACGGTGGAGCAAAGGATATAATTTCAGAAACCCCTGGATCTTGCAAACAAAAATTTCTTGAGCAAATATTTGCATGCTATAAACTTACCCATGGGAAGCTTTTGACTAAGAAATTATCATCCCTCTCGAAGGAAGATATCTCTATAACAGAGATGACAAAAATTGTGCCAAATCCCCATGTTTTGGAAAAATCATGCATCTACATTTAACCTATCTCCTCTTTTGGTGCTTGGGGTGTTAATCCCAGTCAAGCCTCTGCTCACTGTGAAAACTTAAAACCTTTCTTTCCCTGGCCCAGGTTGTAAGCGTGATCCTAGAGCCACTACAGAAAAGAAGGCTGGGCAAGGCTTCCTGTGTTCGTGTGCTGTCTCTGAATGTACACACAGGCATATCCCATTTGGTATGAAGCAACTCAGGGGTTATGCTAATTTTTAGCATTTTAAGAATCCCTGCTTTTAAAAGATTGATCTTATTTTAGCAAGAATGGGTTAACCTCTGCCTCACAGTTCTGCAAGTTTCTAGAAGCTTCTTGTACCCATTTGGACAACCACAGGACCTAGAAACACTCATGGTTAGTGACCAAAACAAGTAAATGCTCTGACTATAACAAATTTCACAACAAGTGATAAATTAGCATACTGATTTCTCAGCTGCTTTAATACTGTCTGAAGAAGGTGCATAAATAAATAACAGCTGAATATACTTACTTTAATAAATTAAAATTGTCCGTGATGTTTTTCCAAGTGCCACTTAATAGAACTCAGGAAATTAATAGCAGTAGTAAAAATAAAACTCTTCTCAGGAAGCATCTGAAAAGTCATCTGCTCTTTGTTCCTGAGCCCCTTTTCCTTGCTTTTCTGACACAAGGAGTTAATCAGAGTCTAGAGGGTTACTTGTGCGCTTAAATCAGGGGCATGGCCATTTCCAAACCAGTGCAGACACCGCCTTCTCCTCTGCTGTGCAAGTCTGAGCTTGCCTGGCTCCATCACTGGATTTTTGTTCCCGTTACTACATGTAAATATTAAAATATGGGTGAGCGATCCAATCTTCTAGAGGCTATACTGTGCCTATATGCTGCTGGACGGAAATGTACCTTCTTGGACAGCTTGGTTTCTGTTTTTCTCTGTCTCCCTACCATCCTTGCCATGGGCTGAGCTAGGTGATCTAAAATCCCACAGGAGAAAGAGAAGTGACATCCATGAGGTCTGTGAAAGGGGCTTGGAGAAATCTGCTTGGGTTGAAGATGCCCCTGCTCCTTGCAGTGGGGTTGGATCAGCTGACCTTTAAAGGTCCCTTCCAACCCAAATCATCCCATGATTCTATGAAAAGCTAAGAAATTTTTATCTGCAGTACAAGCCACTGCAGGTTTGTCAGAGGCTGAAGCAAAGCACAGATCAACAGTGGTTCAGATTTCTGTGAAAACAAAGGGCCCAAATAGAACTGGGCTTTAGTTGACATAATAAAAGTTACTGGTGGTCCTATACTAATTTCTTTTCATAATCAGCTTTTTTTTGTGGGGAGGACCATATCTGTCTGGGTGTTGTGTCTGATGAGCTTGCTTTAGGAAAACTATTATATGATGGAACTACTAGCAACTGAGCAAAAGGTCTCAGGAGGAATTTAGGTTCCTGTATTCACGTTGTTTTTCTTCTTCTTCCCTCTCCATGTTTATTTATGGAACAGTTGAATCTGGGTAACACATGAAGTGTCATGGAAAAGCTGGAGAAGCTTTGCTGTTCTGTAAGAAAATTTAATTTCTTCAGGCACAGAATCCCTCTTGAGAGGCCTGAAATTATACTGAATGGATTTAACGTCTTATTCTCCCTTGCTTTATGGTTTAGTTTGGGGGTATTTTTTTGCCAGTTTTCTTCAAGTAGAATGTGATAAATAAAAACTAATTCCTATCCTGTTAATAGAAGGGTGATCTCTAGTGCAGAGTTAAGTGGAAATATACTCATACTTCTGCATTAATTTAATTTGCTTTCATTAAGTGTAGGGTAGGTCTGCTTATTTTTTTCTAATTCATGGGAGTTTATTTTTAGGATCCTTCTCTTCCTGTCTTTGGGGCCCAGATCAGACAGATAAAATCAGATTTCTTTTCTTATTTAATAAGCCTTTCCTGTAAAACAGCAAATCTTGAGTGATTGTAACAAACAATTGGGAGAGACTGGAAAGGGAGGATGTAACAAAGCAGGATAGGGGTGTGTGCAGCACAGTCACCAGATGCAGGGATATTCTCTTCATCCCAGCACTTGGAAAGCTGCATTTGGAGTGTTGTTTTGGTTCCCACAGTGTGACAAAAACATTCACAAACTTGAGAGAACTTAATGGAGGGCCAATAAGCTGGTTTAGGGGGCTGGAGCACAAGATGATGATGGCAAATTAAAAAACTAAGCTGGACAAAGCCCTGAGCAATGTGATAGCGTAAGATGATCCCTAGACATGAGTTTGAAAGCTGATTTATTACATTATTCTATGATTGAAGCAATCTAGGTAAACAGGATATTTTTTATATACTCTGTTTGTTATTCAAAATGTTTACAATAAATGCTAAGGTAGAAGAAATAGGATTAAGGTTTTAATCATTTAAAGGAAACTGTGAGAGATTATATAAAATGACCTCCAAGATAAAAAATCAGAGGCTTTGGCTTTATGCCGTGTAAAGACAGAAGACAAAAGCTCTTAGAAAAGAACAGCTATGCTAAGAACAAAGTTTTGGGATGTTACACAGGGGTTTGATGGGTGAAGATGAGTGAGTGTTCTGGTCTGTTGAACAGGAGCCTTTGGATATTTCAAAGAAATTAATTGAAATTTTAAAATATTTGAATATCATATCATGTCTTCCGATGCCCAAATACAAACATGTTACCCAATCATTTGGCTATTCATCCTTTTAATTGTATGTACATAAGTGCACATATACATGTAAATCCATGTACATATATACCTCAAATATATATAAATACACATATATATATGTATATAAATATATATATAAAAATACATATATATATATATATAAATACATATATATATATATATATATATAAAAGTAGTATTGCTGGTCATACTGCTAATGATTTAATGTGATACAATGTTAAATGTGCCTTTTCTAGGCATGTAGTTTACTGTATTTCTGGTTTTGTCCTGCATTTATGTGAACTAGGCCATGAAGAAATTGTTGTGATGAGCTACCAGGCCACATTAAATTATCATCAGACATCTTTTACTAGCAAGGTAACTAAATGAAGAAAGCAGTATCTAGCAGTGATGACAATTGCCATAACTCTCAGCATAAATCTGGGAATGCTAACCATCCCATTAGTCTGGTTCAATAAACCATTGTTTGGAAGCAGCTTGAAGTTTGGATTTCAACTTCTATTTCACAACAAGTCATATCTGCTGAGATGAAGAAACCACTGGAACAGTCTGTTCCTTTACATTCTGGAAATGGTCCAGTTCATCTTCAAATTCCAGTGCCCAGTTCTGATCTAAACAAATATCTTCGTTTTCCTTAGGAAAGTCTGATCTATGCCTTGCTCATCTTCTTGTCAGGATTTTCTTGTCAAATAATGGATCTTGGCAAAGCTGAGGCTTATTACACATGCTAGACATTCTGTTCCTTCCTTTTTGTTCTTGTTTTGGCAAAATAATTGGGATATTTCTAAACATTGGAAATCCTTTCATGTCTCAGTTTTATTATGAGGTCTAAAAATTAATGAGTAAGGCTGATCGTGGGGCAGCATCAGCATATGTTTCACCCACAAGCTATCTGCAAGTTCAGAGGGGTGCTTTTTTTGTTTATTTCTTTCTCACCAGACCTTTCTTATATTGAAAACTGTGTAGCCATTGGAAGGCAACAAATAGCATTAAAAAACCCCAAGCCAAGCCAAAGCCTAAACCAAAAAAATCACAACTGGATTTCCAAAATTTCAAGCCATATCTAAGTAGTAGCTCAACTACAAGTCAGTGAAGTCATCATGACCTGCTGTGTGTCATTTCCCTCTGAGCAGGCTAGGTTCAGGCCCAGGGCATGGCACTGGGGCACAGATAGCAGAAATCTGTGCTGGTTTCCAGCACAGCAGCCCCTGCCCCAGTATGTGTGTGCACAGACTGCCAGACCTTCAGGAGTGCACATGCACGTCCACACACGCGTGCTTAACCAGGATTTACAAGATGAAATTGATAGTATTCCTTGCACAGAGGAGCTTGCATGGAGTTGGCCCATCTGTGAGGAGAGTCTACTGAGTACCAGGGTGAGAGCCCCAGCATCTATAAAGTTTCATCTAATGGCTATACAAAAAGTATAAATTTGTGGTTCAGATGAAAATCTTGATGTGGGATTTCTTCAGGCTGTTTAATAGGGCTTGATGAAATGCTTACATCTGTTTTTTGAGATGTGTTCCCAAGGGAATGAAAAACTGGAAGATGAAAAATGCTCATCAGCCATGCAGATCATCGTAGAATTCTGGGAGGTGTTGTGTTTAGTGTTTGGACCAGGCGCTTTTATTAAAAAAATATTTAAATTTATGGATGTCCTGCTCCCACAGGGAAAAATGCTGATGAGACTGGAGGATTAGAAGACTTGAAGGGCCAGGAAAGCGAAGCTGGGACAAAGTGAAGGCAGTGTGCAGAAAGTAGCCAGTGTCCACTTGTCAGAGCTTTTCTTAATCACATACGTCTTGTTGCTTGCATCTAGGAATGGCAGCTGCCTAACCTGGAGTCTTTTTGCTACAGTCAAGATAATGTTTAGCTACATAGTCCTCAGGACTGAAACAGCAATGGCTGAGAATTTTTAACCTCTAAGTTGCACACGGCTGGGTGCTGGTAAAGGTCTGCTCTAGGATCTGTGCCCCTCTCACTGGTGACTTGTGCAGCCTCAGGGCAGGAGCTACTTTTGCTGCTTATGACTATGCAAGGTTTGGATTTGTGAGTGGTCTGCTCTACACCAGCTGATAACCATTCAGCTGTGGACAGCATCAGATTATCTAAACTGTCTCCTGAGAAAAGAATGGATGTTTCATAGGAATAAACAAGACACATCTTCCACTGATGACAATCAATATCTGTCTTTGGTGGTCATTCAGCTTACAGTGATATTGGAGCTTGAAATGAGACAAACTGGATAGCAGTCAAGCCAGAAAATCCTGTACAGAGTGAACTGTGAGTTACAAGACAAACCACTTCATTTACCACTGAAGGTGTGCTGGAGTAGCCCTGGCACTGGGTGTGCTCTGCAGGCACTTGTTGAATACAGGGCAACTGACTCCCAGGGCTGAACTTCCCAAGAAGTGGGCACCAGGCAATGTGCTGTGGTTGCTGAAAAGCAGATCAGAATCCCTGTGGACTGTCATACCCCGTTTATAATTTCTTCTTTTCTTTCTGCATGGAAAAATTAAAAATGGTATGTAAATATGCTGAAGATCTGGGGCTAGGGAAAGAGTTTGTTCCTGCTGGTGGCTACATGGCAAGATCTTAGATGCAGGCATTGAAGACAGTTCCTGATGTGTGAGAGCAAAAAGCGGCTGAGGACTTCTGCTCAGTGTTTAAGTCAATGAATTTTCAGCCTCTTGGCCATTCCCTGTCTGCATCTGTCATTCCTGATGAGTGGTCTCTTTCCTGTAGAGAGCTTGTCTGCCTTTGCCTGTTTTTTATTGCTCCCACTGTCCTTGTATTAAAATGGGACAGGTTTCTGTACTGTAAGGGAAAAATAGTGATTGCAGCAAGTGAGGAATAAGCAGCAGCCGTGGTCAAATGCTTCATCTTCACTTAATGCGAATATCCAAACAAAAACATTCTCTGTAAGAAGGAAGGAAAAAATCTTCACAGCAACAAAGAGCAGAATCTAAAAAATGGGACTGGATAGGGTGGCAATTCTTTTATTATCTTGGTGTGCTTTGAAGGAGTGCTTTTGAAATATGCATAAAAGGATTTAATAGAGTGTACAAATGATATCTAATATTTTAATTTGTATGCAGTCTCTCACCTTTCGCTCCAGAGAGCTCTGCAAAGAAATTTTCATTTAACCTCTTCACATATGTGTGAGGTGGTTAAATATTGTCTCTGTCTTACACATGAATAAATTATGATGCAAGGGCAGATTTGAAGAAAGCAGATTTTGCAGACCTTCAGGGTCCTGTTTCCCTGCAAACTCTGGCACCCTTGGATGCCAACAGCCCAGGCGGCTTCAACTCTAAGGCTGGGAAGGGAGTGCAGCTTCTCTGAATTGCAGAGAAGCCAGAAAGAAGTGGGTAATTGAGGAAAGTTGAAAGAGATCCAACAGTAATGTTACAGCTGGGTTTTCGTATTTTTTATTTAATCCTCCTAGATTTTACTGTTTTGTTTTGTTTTGCTCTTTTTAAAACAGACATTTGCATTTTTAGTACGGAAGCTGAATTCGCTCTCTTCTTTGTGGGAACAGACTGTTGGTCTGAAACTTTTCCAGATCTCGACTCAAATCACGGTGTATCCCTGAGAACTTGGTTTTACCCATGAGAATTGTAAGATTAGCGGAAGCACGAAGCATAAACAATAGAAGGAGAAAACAGCAGCATATCTGCACCTGCTATTTTCCTGAGTGCCTGTGGGCTTAGGTTATAGCTAGCCAATGGTAATATATTGCAGCTAAATAATAGCCAATGAGTCTATTGTAGTCGTTTAGCAGCCAATGAATATGTAACACGAATGATAACATACAAAAGTGCATAAAAGAGACTGTTTCTTTGAATAAACGCTTTTTTGCCCTTGTCCGAGGCATTGCCTGTGTTATGTTGCGGCCATCCCAACAGCGACACTTCTTACAGTGTTGTTTTTTGCAGCAAGAGTAGAAATCATGCCCCAGTTCTGGAACTTTCAGAGTTTTGGCTACACTTTCCTAGTAACACAATTCTTCAGCTCCACAGCAAACACAGGATGTGTATAGCAGGCATTGCTGACCAGGTCCTGCCATCAGATGCATGATTCTTCCCAGGTTAGTATTTGTCTCAGAACTCCAGATCCCAGAACAGTCTCAGCAGGGTAGGCAGAACTGAATTTCACTACACCAAAGACCATGGTCAGGACAGAAGAGGGTGGCAGATGGTGATTTTTACAGGAGCAACTGGGTCTATAGCAGTATCCTTCTTATGCTTCTGGATCTTTGAGTTGCTGAAGGCAACATCCAGCCTTTTTTGCAATTCAGCTGGAGGCAAATGCACAGCAGCAGCATTGCTGCTACACTGCCTGAGGTAACTGCTTACTTTGCCTGTGTCCAAAGTCGGCCTTGGTCTGCTCAGAGGTGAATAAAAAGGGATGATGTGGACCAGTTTCTCCTTCAACAGCATGTGCTGTGAGAGTGCTTCATCTTAGGGATAGAAATAAGGCTGCGAACTTCAACTGGAGCGCGGCTGTGTATTCGTGAGTTCAGATGAGAGCTGTCTGTGTCCCTGTGAGGGGTGCATAAATTTTTTGTTTTCCTTCTTTATGTTGTACTAGAGTTTTTCCATAGCAGAATGGATGCTGAAAAGGAGGTGAGGACTGAGCTAGCAGTACAGCAGACTTACAGTGTGACTGCAAGCCTAGGAAACACATCACAAACATCAGCAGCACCAGAGAAGAGTATAGAGCAATTGGTAAATTCAATTTCCGCAATATGTTGGATTCTTCAGCCCTTTCCATACTGGGTAGCGATTCTCCATTACATTGAAGAACAGCTGGTAAGGAGCAAATTGATAAGGCTTTAGAGTTGTTACTTGATTATTATTTGCAGTGACTCTGTGTCTTGGCACATCATAATTCAAGAAGATGAAGGAGAAAACCACATTGCAATTAATTTGGCTTCAATTTACATTTACAGTAAAGAATATATCCAGCTTCTTTCTCTGCTTTTGCGTGGATTTGATGGATGGATGTACTTTGCATGCATGGAAATGATGAGGCTTTTCCCTCTTACTGTGGTAAGACTGTTGGCAGAGACTGACAATCCTCTTGCCTAATTTCCCTTTTTTCTTTATTTTAATTTTTTTTAAGTTAATTTCTTTGTTTGTTTGGTTTTTTTTTTTTTTCAAATTGGGGTTTCCCATCAGAAGATCTGGCACCTACTGGCATAGTGCCATGCAATTCCCACATCTGACTGGACTATTCTGCCACTGTACATCACAGCACTGTGGTTTCCCAGAGGTCGGTGGAGACCATTAACCCTGAAGGGTTACAGTCCAGTAAAATCAAACATGTTTCAAGCCAACCTTTTACTCTAACTGCCTAATTTTCCGGTGTTTCCTCATTACTGGAAAAAATGGAATGGAATCAGAAAAATTATTCAGAGTTTTGCCATACGGTAACTTTCAGAAAGATGGGAATGACTTGAAATGGAAATACAAAATAACGAGAAAGTGTAAGTGGGATAGAAGGGATACTGAATGTTACTTGCTTAAAAACATTCTGTTATTTACAAAGTTTGTCAAAATTTTCGTGGAAAATCCCACTGCAGTTTGTCAACCGCGTCTAGCAAAAGAGAAGGGACCATGTGGGAAGCCACAAGAAGGATTCACTGATGATTCCACAGACCTGGTGGTTTGTTGTAAGAGGCTTGCCTGCACTGCTTCATCTTGCTTGGGAAATGATTCATTTAGCACTAAAGACAGTTGAAACTAATCACCAGATAAGGAAAGGGGAAGTGATGGCATATGGCAGTAACAAACTGATCCATGCTGATGAAATTTAAAGGTTAAGAACAGGTTATTATTTAATAACAGAGGACCACAGCAAATCATCACTGAAAGTGCATTTAGAATGCTCTGAAAAAAGGCTTAACGTTATCTAGTATCTTTTCCATATTTGCAAGTACATTTTAAAAGCTGTACATAAAAAATTGTCTCAGTATTAATGGGGAAATAAATTAAGGAAACTAAATTACAATTCTGAATTTTGCTATGAAACTGCCCTCTGCTTTCCCTCAAGATAGTGAAATCAGTAATACTCATTCTTATGGTGTACGTCTCAAAATCCCCATTGGCCAGAGCATAAAGTTTTGCTACTGGGATTTTTCCTGTTGTTTTGTAGGGATAACGATGGAACAATGAACTTGATTAAATTCCTAAGTTTCCATGCATACATCTGCACCTCCAGCACAGCTGCACAGACATTTCAACCTGAAGATTTTCAGTAGTGCATCGTAAGAGTCACAAAATATATTGAAAGATTTTGTAGCTAAGAAGGGTGAGGGCAAAACTTACAGAAAAATTCCATTACTGTCTGTGGTGCTGTTACGGAAGAGTTCTGACCTCAGAGGAAATAGCAATAGGTATATTTGTTTCTAAAACAGAAACAAACCCAGCCTGTTTTCTGTGCACTTTAGAAGGCCTGAAGCCCACAACAGTTCAAGTGATAAGAAGCTGCAATTGTCACCAGTCACTTCAGAAAAGAAATCTCTGTGAGTGCGATAGATTTTTATTCTAATCTCTTGCCAAATAAGAATCAACTCTAAGTACTCAAGGGGTTTTTACTGAATGTCAGCTGAGTAAAGGAAAGATGACACCTTGGGAACTTCAGTCTTCAGGAGTCGGTGATGTGATACTTCTGGAGGGACAAGAAGGCTAAGAGGCAATGAAGCAGAAGGGCTGACATGCAGATGAAGTTGGCCTTGGCAGGACTGTTTGTCAGCATTTGCCCACACAGCCCACTGGGGATGGAAAAGGATGAAAAGGAGGATAATAACAGAGAGACTCAGTCATAGACAGAACTACTAATCAGCTTAACTATGTCTTCTGTTGTGTTGCCTGATGCTCAGTCCAAGAATGAAGGGGAAAAACTCACACATAAAAACTTGTAATGCAAAGAGGCCTCTTCCCTTCCTTTTCTTGCCAGTTTTGATTTTCTTGTCAGTACTCCACTCCTTTTCTTATCTGTTCACATCCCATATCCTCTAGCTCTGTGCTGCCTCCCATCCTATCTGCTGTGATACCTCTGCTGTCATAACTCCGTTCCTCCTCTGGTTTCCACTCTTCAACCTTTTGGCTCTTTTTCCATACCCCAGTTCTCATACACTGTTTCCTCTGTAGGTACCCGCCCTATTTGACAATTCAAATACCTTGAAGGGGTCTGCAGCAGGGGGGAAAGAGAAGGAAAATTAGCAGTGTTTAATATCTGACATTTCAAAAAATGAAGCCTGATTCCTCTCACAGGGCCTCCCCAATTCCCTGCCTTCTTCTGACAGTATGCAGGGAACTATGGGAGCTGGCTATAAAAGCTGCAGTAATGAAGATATTCAGAAGCAGTGTAAAGTGGGTGAGAGCCTGGCCCTGTGCTGATTGGAATTTCATCCTCTGCACTCTGGGGCATTGCTGCTCTGACGGCTGGAGATATGAGGAAGTGAGAATCTAATGGGTCAGACAATCTGAGTACTCAAACATCCTGCCTGTGAGTCTTGCCTGTACCTTTGTTGATGTGTATGCTGTCCTGAGATGTTTTAGGAGGAGGGAAACCGGCCCAGCACAGGTACAGGACTGAGTACTAATTGTGGTTTTTCAGTTCCCTGGTGTGCCCCAGGCTGCAAAAAGTTTTTGTGTCTGAGATGAAAGTGCTGAAGCCTTCAAACCCTCTGGTATACTACAGGACTTGAGGGTATTTTCCATTACGATTTTGTGTGTTGGCTTTTAAGTCACTGTTGCTTTTTCAGTGAATAATGGAAGCCTATACCATTTCCCATAGTTTAATGCTATACAGAAAATACAATTCATGCAAGAACCATAACTTCTAATAAGCAGATCTGTTTGGTAGAGAAGGCTCATAAAAGATAGATTTTGAGAAAATACACAGTTCTAAATCAAGCTTATTTTTCAGAATGGCATTAAAGTGATGGCTAACAACCTCATGAAAAGATTTTTCTGTAGCACACTGTGAATATTAAATATTTATGGCTAATAGATGTGAAAGGTGTGTGCAGGGGAAAAAGCAAGCCAGAGTATGTGTGTTGATGCGGAAGAGAAAAACAGGCTTTTGTTTGTTGTTCATCTCTCAAATAATTGTAACCTAATAATACATGCAAGGTACAAAGGAGAGCTCTCTCTTGTGAAGGAGAGTGCTGGGAATGGTGACAAGGGAAGAAGAGCTGTCAACAGCTCTGTTTGCCCAGTGGCATGAAGCAGATAAGTGGTGACTGTGAGTGTGGGGGTTATCCTGCCTTCTCAGGACCCAAAGGTCACTGAGACTGAATGGCAGTCTACTCTTATTTTGTGTATGTCCTTTATGCCTCAATCATCCTAACATGACATTTAGTTCCCATTTAAGGAGGGAAAGAAAAATTAAAGAAAAATATTTTAGTCTTAAAAGTTTAAAATTCCAAAGGAGTTTCCCTCCTAATTGATCTGTTTGTATTTTCTCGTAGAACCTGGAGAACAGGGAAATACTGGCAGTTTCGGTCATGTGTAAAAGTTCTGATTTCTGACCAAACTGGTGATAACTGGTGTCTGCCTAGTTATGAAATATGACCTGGATTTCAGGATGCTACTTTTGGATTGCTGAGGAGAGCACTTCCATGCGCAAATTCAGTCCTGGAAAATCAGCTTCCAGCTGTTTTGACGCAGCAGTTCTCCTTGCTGTATTCAGAATGGTCTTTGCTGGCTTTTCTTCAATAAGTGGGGGACAGCAAGAGACAAAGACCTCTGTGTGACTTGTGAAGAAACTAAGGATTACTGGTGGTCTTCTTTAAAATTTTTCTGTTTATTGTAAATAAATGTCAGGCTGCATTTTCATGTGCCTGCCTTATTCATTTCATTTTCAAGTTAAATGAAAGAGTATTTATGTTGTAGTTTTTGTTGCAACGTGGGAATAGTTAAAGGAATAGGTTCCAAATTAATTACATGAGAAATCTAGCCAGTCCTCCATCTGTAAATATGTGTGCAAAATATTTCTGAAATTGAAAGTTAAACTAAATGGACATCTGATTTTATTGACATGGATTTTTCCCCTTTTTTTCTGAGATGATACAAGTCATCCTTGATCTCTATTCCATTTTTTCCTTTCAAATAACTTTTCTAAGCCAAACCCAGTGTGTGTTATTAAATTATAAATATCAAATGAATGGAAGGCTATGGGCATGTTGAGTGTCTGCCATTTTGGCAAGTGTATTGATCCTTGAAAATGTCCTACCTGAGTGTCTTTGGACAAACAGTTTCTCCTCTATTCAACTGGAACAGACAGACATTTGGTTAATGAAAGCTCTAGTAATTATCTCCTTGAGAAACTCCAGCAGCAGCAGAACTCCTGGTGAGACAATAGGCAGCAAGGCATGGCAGGGGCTGTGCCTGCTCCCACTTACTGGAAGCTTGTAGCCAGACACCCTCCTTCTGCCTCACAAGCTGACACATCTCAGATGCTTCAGTGCCACTACATAGAGAAAACCCCCAAACCAGATGTGTGTGTCCCACGTGTGACACCTACACAGTCTGGCTTGCTCAGAACAGCCACGAGTTCAGTTTCAAACTTGAATTCTCTCTGACTGGGAAGAGTGGCACACTTCTGTTGGGATTCACTTCTGTTTTAACTTGCTTAATTTGGTTTTGGATGATTAATTGTTATAATAATTTGGATAGATTACAAGGACAAGGAACTAAGCACTTACCCTTGAAACCTTATCTTATTGTCCTGCTGTGGTTGGCTGGGCTGAAAATGGATCTGGATAGTTGGTTCTAAGACAGGATGTGGGGCTTCTCCATGGGATACCCCGAGCATGGGATACCCCAAGCAGTGCTTGCATAACTGAAATGGTGAGCATGGAAAGCAAGACTGGTGGTCTTAAGGTATCCTTAAGAGCCTTGAGTATGGAAAACAGACAAAATATGGAAAAAAAGTTATGTTTATTTTTTCTCAAGAGATTATTTCAAAAAAGGTCTCTGTATGGATCTTAAGCATGCAAGAAATGTAACTGTGCAGGGAAATGTCCTTTTATTTTCTGCAAGTGACGTACTAACAGTCATGTGTCCCCCCTTCACTTCTGTAACTGCACTGAAGTGCAGCCCAACTTCCCTGCTGTGCTTGGATTCCTGGGCCCTCACCAGCTGCTCCCACCCTTTGGCAATGATGGGGTGTAGTGGTGTTGAAGCGCTTCAGGGTATCCAGGACACCAGGCAGGATATCCAGCTGCATGAAGGTGCATCCACATTTAATAATAAACTTTCATTTCCACTTTTGGAATTCAGAACACTGCCAGGTTTCATCTGGAGTGAGGTTTTGTAATATAAAAATGGTTCTAGAAAGCCATCTCTAAGGTAGAAGTTTTATAAAGATCAACAAGCTGGAATATCTTTCAATGAAGAACCTGAGAAATGAAAATGAATGAGATGTGCTTTAAGGTCCCTTCCAACCCAAATCATTCTATGATTCTATCATTCTGTCTGATTTGGATCAGTCATTTTTATGCCAAAACACTCACACCTCGTGTGTAATTTATGATCTCAGAAAATAGTTGAAATAGCTACAGCTGGGAAGTCAAAGTTGTAAAGACTTGCAATTTGTGTCTCGCTACCTCTCACCACTCCCTGGAGAAAAAAAAATTTTTTTCCTTTTTCTCCAAATATTTTGTTTCCTTACTGGTTTAAATTAAAATGGATCCTGTCTTCAGGTTTTTGTTTGATTTGTCTTTTTCATGCTGTCAAAGAGTTTTGCTCAGAAGCTGCTCCAGTGCTGCTGATGAGAAAAAATTATCTCAACTGATAAATGTTAATGACTATGAAATGGATAATTTATAAAATTTATTTATTTCTTTAACATTTAGTGTCAATTTTTTATATAGCATAAACAGGTGATGAAGACAAGAGGAAGACAAGAACAGTCTCATCCAGACTGGTGTAGCCCTTGTTACTTATTCTAACTGCAAAACTAGCTCTGGTTATCCACTATGCTTTCTATTAAACTAAACCCTATGGAATATCTACCCACTGACTGACTCATTATTTCCACCAGTTCAGTATTAATTTGTAAACATGCAGTCTTTATGACCAAGATTTTTCAGGCAACATTTTCCCATGTGAACAAGAAGAATGTTTCTGAAATGATTTATTGTCAAATTTAGTGCTAAAGATTATTTCGTGCCTTGCACTTGGGAGTTGGTCTGCAGGTCATAGTTACTCATATCAACAAAAGTTAAATGAGAAACATTCTTTACCCATTAGGGGTATTTTCAGTGCTTCTAGCTTCATTAGCTTGTAAAACCATAGATTGTGCTTGTTGCTGCATTGTGTTTTCCATCAGTTCGGCACTGCAATAATAGAATTTCTATATTCCAAGGTTTAAATTTGCAACACTTGGTTTAGTCTAAGATAACGTAGACCAAATCTTGGCAGCAGCCATGGAGAATTGGTCATATTATCTTGTTTAAATGTGCCCTCAGATTTTGGTAAGATTATTTCAGTGTTACTTGTGACTTCCTTTATAAGCATTACTCCAAGTATGTACTTTGGGCAAGTATTTTCAAGCAGATATAGTATAACCATAGGGAATAATTAGACTATCTGGAGGGTTGCCATGTTCTAAAAGGAATGTGAAAGACTTGCAAATGTCTTTCAGTTTTCTGACATTTGACCCTGACAATGTACATCATCTGTTACTGGTAGCAAATTGTGTCTACAGCTTTCCTCCATGCTCTCCATGTTCCTTGAGTACATTCCATATCGTAAAACATCAGTATGTTCCTTCTGTATCTTCCGTACGGCAAACCAATACAAAAGCAGAGAGTGAAGTCTTATGAATTGATTTGATAATTTTGGCTCGCTTTATAGTGTTACTTTTTTGTTGTTGTAGATTATCAGTGAAGTACTTTGTGATGGGTATGGTATTTTATTACATCCTGGGTACTTAATAAAATATGCAATTTTTTCTCCTTTCAGTTGCTTTTCTGTTGAAAGTAATTTCTCCTTCTGAGATTACTTTTGCTCGGGCTGTGTCACTAGGGGTTGAGCATTAGTGTGCTACACCTGAGCTCTCCTCTTTGCTGTAGATACACCTGTGTCCATTTTGCAGAACCGTCTCAGTAACTATTTTTAAAAGAGCAACTGCAGTGCATGGAGGGGTAGAGTGGTGTCTTGGTATGACTCTGTCTGGGATAGCACTCAAAGGCTTCTTTGCTTTGTTACAAGGCGAGCATTTGAATTGTGCAGCAGTTTGCTCCAAAAGCAATGCTAAAGATAATCTGCCATAGCGCTCCCTAGTATGCTTGTCCTGGGAAGGGTAGGTACTGACATTCCTTCTAAAGATCACTTGAACGAATTTTCTGTTCCTTTCTACCCTCATAAGCAATGAGAAGAATGTGTTTCCACTGTATAATTTAACTTAAAATAAAATCAATTTGCATGTATCAAAGCAGAAGACTGACACAGAATTCCATTGAAATAATTTATCATGCTATGAGCAAATGACAGCTATGAAATCATTAATCTTTTAATATTTCTATCACAAACATGGAAAAGAAATTCAAAGTTGATAATAGTTGATATGCTAGAGCTGAACCTGAGGACAAGGATATTCTTTCTGCATACTTGAGTTAATTCTTCTATTTTCAATCTATCCTTTAACTTAAAATACTGATTTTCAGAAGTTTCAGTATGAGATAAATGTGATGCACTAATACCTAAGGCTATTACAACTCTCTTTGAAAGAAGCTGTTTCCTACCTGCTACTAGTATTAAAATTTGGTGCATTTTGGTTGGACATATGTATGGCTTTTTGTCAACGTGGAATACAAAGTGAGGGACTTTGACATGCAAATTTCAGGCTCCTTTGAGAGCTGCTTGTAAAGCTTGCAGCACTGAGGTCAACTCCAGTGTAGGACTGCCAAGGCAATGATTCTGGATCCTTTGGGATTTGACTAATATGCATTTAATCATCTGAATGGGAAAATGTCGCGAATAGACAGTAAATGATCTTGAAACTAAAAATTTAAAGCAAGGCTTTATTTATCACACTTCCTACAAAACTATTTCTGCTTTCCCAAATAGCACTTTGTGTGGCTCTGGTCTGTGTTGGTGCCACAGCTGCACTCAGCAGCACTATAAATTATACATTGCACTTCAGATCTGGAAGTTCAGCCAAGTTCAAATGATTTTGAACTGAGAGATTTTCACCGCTGATTTGGTGAACTTTTGTCTGTTACTTACTCATTTCTTTCTTTGCAGGAAAATCTGATTAAGATCAAACTAAGTGCTTTGCAGCTAAAAGGAAATGGGTGCCTGATGCAGAAAAAAAAGCTGGTTGGTATATCTGTGCTAGTAATCCCTCTTACTGTGACATTACTTCATAGAAGCAAAAGAACATGTTAGACTGACTATTTTTCTTGGTACCACTTTGGCTGAATAAATTAAGTTCTTATAGAAAAAACACTTTTACCACTATAGCTGCATCTCCACGTGTGCCTCTGCTGATCATGGAAATCACCTTTCTACAGAACTGTTCCTGTCTTAGTAAGAATAATTAGAATAGAAATATGTCTTTCCTTTTGCCAAGCATTCCCCTCAAATGTAGGATTTCTGAAATTACTTTCCTGCTTTTAAAAAAACATTATTATTTTGCTTTCCTAGTGTCTTCGTGTTTGTTTGCCCAATAGGATGAGGTGTACATTTATTTTATTCTAAGTGCACGAGTAGTGCCTGGCTTTGTCATATACATATTTGTTACCTTCCTTTGAAGAGTCACAGCTCTTGATGGCAGGGAGGAAGACCCCCAACTGCAGGCCCCTTCATGTTTCCTGTAAGTTCAGAGCATCGCCTCAGTGTTGCTTCTTGCTGAGATGTTCTGCATCAACCTTATCTATCTCCCACCCCAACAAAACGAGAAATCTAGGGAAATGGTGCTCCCAACTTTAGCACCACTTTAGCACCACTTTGGCACCAAGCTAGGGGATGCCCTGGCCAGGAGAGAAGAAAATCCCCACAGTTCTGAAAAGTCTCTGGTTTTTTTCCATTCCCCTTTCCAAGTGTTATCTTCTCTCTGCTCCCTTACCCTGTTTGTTTTACTGATCCACACTCCCACACTTAATGTTTCCATCCAAGCAGAATACTTTTCCCCAGGGCTGTTGGAATGAAATAAAAATTTATTTGCAGCTTAATCTTGTTTTATCTCAGATATGACTGGCTATAAGGGCAGATTTGATATCCTGCAATTGAAACTTTCTAACTCCTGCATCATGCTGTTGAAAACTGGAGTTGGTTCTTGGCCATCTCCTGCATATGTTAGTTTTTCAAAATACTTTGATATCCTCCCGTGCAAGCTGCTCTGCATCTGTGAGGAAGGGATGGAGCTGGTGTATCTCATAAGCACTGGGGAGCAGCTAGAGCAGGGGGTGCACACAGGAGCAGGAAAAGTGTTGTGCAGCTTTAAATCAAAAGTCAATGTAGGCCTTTATTCTATCCACAGCACTGGCTGATGGTCTGAACTCACAGAATAAAATACGAAAGGTCAATGTGTGGAGAATTCTTCCTAACTTCAGTAGTTTTAAGATGTCTTAAACTGATCTCTGTATCTGTATGATCTCACTAAATACCTCTAAATAAATCTGTCCCCATGAATGTACGTGCTATAGGCACTGGAAAATAACTATACCCAAGTTATGTAAATATTTTTTACTTGAATCTATTTCTAAGTGTTATTTTGGAGTTGTTGTTTCTTTTTATTTACAATTTCAGCAATCAATGTTTAGAGCAGACACTTTTGAAAAAAATTTTGGTACATGCTTTACTGTCTTTGTGGACAAATCTAAAAAATTCCACCTAAACTTTATTCTTTATTACTTATTTTCACACAATGTGGACATTTTGTGCTGAGTATTTTGACACTGAGAGGTGTCTGCTTGGGCTGCTTTGGCTGCAATCGTGGTTCAGGGGCTGAGTTTGAGATCTCTGCTCAGGTCATTTGTCCTGTACTACATTTTGGTGCATTTTAGAAAGCAAAAGACCATTTCTGCAGTGTGCATAGTCAGACTGGGAAGAAAAGCCTCTAACAGAGAAAGAGAACAGGAGAGATAAGAACCACAGCCCACATAGGGTTACTGAGGACATTCAGAGGGACAGAGCTTCAGGACAGCTGTAATGGAAAGCATTCCTGAGTAATTAGAAGCCTCAAACATGTTTTAAATTATAAGAGGGTTATGTGAAAGTAAGCAGCAAGCAAGAAGCTTCTACAGGAGTGTCTATCTAAACCTCTGTGTTTAAATTTTCCATTTCAAATGAGAACAAGAAGCCATGTCTGTGTTTGTCTGGATCCAAGGCTATTTTGTGCTCCCCTGTTGTTTGCGGAACAGTTAACACACAACTGGCTCTAAAGAAGGGACTTGTGATGAAGCCACATGTCGTTGACCCCAGAGCAGACTCCTAACCAGACCATGTCCCAGTGGGGCACCACATCACCATCTGAAGTTTCTCCTTTTGCCTTAATTGCTATAGAACAAAGAGTGTAAAGCTGTGTGAGCAGAGATGACTCTGACACCACACAGGCAGGTGTGCTCCCACTGGGTGTGGATGGTTCAGTAGAGATCAGCCCAAGAAGTGGTGCAGTTTCTGTCCCATCTCTTCAAGAAGCAATGTGACTTTCCTTCTGGTCCTCTCCAATGGGCAGTGGGTGGGAAAGCCCATAACTCCACCGTGATTTTTCAGGTTTCTGTGACAATAATAATCAGATTTAATAAATGTTGTGCTGCTATACTAGATTGAGGGCTATTATAGATAAATTTTCAAAGGGTGTTTCTGGAATTATGTGGCTTGTGCCTGACCACATCCGGGCAATGTGCAGCACAGATGTGACTGGAGGGTCTGGATGTATCATGACAGCCTCTTTTAGAGAGACTGCTGGCATGAATTAGCTTGTGGTACTCTTTGTGACAGTCCTTTAGTATGTGTAAACTGTGCTAGGATTAGTTTCTGACATACAAAAATACACAGAAGTCTGGCCATTCTCACTAAAACTGAACAAAGAGCTCTGCCTAGGAATTTCTCCTAGGAAATTAGGAGAGTAACCAGCCCACTGTCTTGCCTCCTCTTGCTTAGAAAACTACGTTTAATTTTTCATAGACTTAAGCCAAGAAAAATACTTCGCAGGGCAGCTTCTCTATAACAGTAAGTAGAGGTAGGTATGCCTCACAATAACCACTCTCATGTGTGATAGGTTTTGAGCCTAACACAGTGGTTCACACTCTGATTTCTGCTTCTACTTACAAAGTTCTAAATAAAGCTCAGAAGTATTGTAATTTACGTCTTTGCAGAAATTCCTGGCACATGCATTTGTCTGTACGCAGGTATTCATACAGGCTTCTTATTAGAAAAGGCCCTTGCCTGCTTTTACCAAGTGCTCCAGGACAAGTGCCCAGGTTTTTATAAGTACTTAGCTCACTGGATGCAAAGACTTTTGAAATATTTAGATGAAAATACTTCTTTGAAGTATTTGAAGCTTTGAACACATGGTTGGAAATGCCCAGACATGATCCGAGCTCTTTTCGGTTTTGCAGATACTGTTAAATGTCATGGGTGCATCGTTCTGCTATATCAGCCTCACTGAATTAACAGAGAAAGGGTCCTGAGTCCTCTTGAGAGCCACTATCATTTCACACCTCTTTAGAAAGTACTGGCAGTGCAGGTAACATTTTTTTTTCAGCCTCACTGAATTCAAAACAGCTGATGTGAATCACCACAACTCCGTTTCTGGGGGTTTATACTGATAACAGTGAAAAGGATAGGGATTATTACTTACCCTGGAAAAGCAGCAGGGGAAGAAATCCAGATGGACTAGCCAGGCTTTGCTACATCCAAGTGAGTATAAACAACATTCAGAGATGAGAGAGACAAATGCAATGCCGTTGTTTATGGTCAGATTAAAAGCATGGGATAAATTCCAACTCCTGCTGAAAACAGTTGGGCAGGAAGGGTGTTTCATCCCATGGTGAACCAAGGGATGTACGTTTGTGAGAAAGGTATGTGCTTCCCCTTGCCTTGCCCAGGATCTGAGGAGCCTTGGGGTGTTTACACCAACTACAAGGAAGTACAGAACTTGTTTCCCCCAAAGTGACTTGTGATTTAAATGAGTTCTAATATTTCACCAGCTCATATTTTGATGTATTATTTTACCAGCTCATATTTTTAAGTATTCTGAATGTTATTTATCACTAAATTGAACAGTCAAGTTTTTTTAGCATGATGCAGTCCAGACCTCTCTGTGCTGCCAAGAAATAAGGGTACTTGGTTATGTTGCAGCACACAGGGAGCAGAGGAAACAACTGACCCCACCTCTCCTTTCCCCAAGCTCTGGCATGGCCCCAGGACTCTTCCTCTGGGGAAGGAGATATTGTAACAGGAGAGGGGTGTTTGTCACTCTCTCTGGCAGCATAGGGTTGTGACCTAAAGCAGGTGAGGTGATTTGTGTGAGTGTGATGGGGCAGTCACAGGAGTGTGACCATCTGCCAGTGATAATACGTAGTTGCAGTTTGGACACAGAAGCCAAGCACCAGGGAGATGATGGCCTTCTCCTCACCGCCACAGGGAGGTGAAGTGCAGGTCGTCCTTCACGTGTGGAATAAAAGCATTGCAAACCCTGACTTTCCTGTCCACAGTATTTGAAGTAAGTGAATAGTACTGCAAGCGACATTCTTTTTCATAAATTCATCTAAGTATAATTTCAGATGGAAGAAGCAAACAGCTGGTAATTTATTTTTCATTTTCATTATGTACTTATGTTGTTGAGTGTCAGTGGTGTCTGAAACTTGCACAAAGCAGGCACAAATGTGTACCATCAGTGACCACCCTCACGACGGTCACTGATTATTTTAGCTTGCACACCAGAAGGGCTAACCATCCCTTTTCTCAGTGTAGTCAAGTACATCTGCTCCTGGTTGTGAGATATGGTGGTGGCTGTGTGGCTTGGCAGTCCTGTCCCACTTACCCCTGCCCTGATCCAGGCTGTTGCTCCATCTCGCCAGTGATGGATCTTGGGGATAAAATTGGCTGTGATGTACGTGCTGTGGCTGCACCATGCTTGCATCACTGGCAGAGCTGATGGGACAAACGTTTTCTCTTGTTACCAAAACAGTGTGACTGTGCTGTGCATTTTCTCACCCTTGCATTATCTGCAAAGACGAGGATGATGCTGGAGAGAAGTTGGATTTGCTCAGCTGAGAATTTCCCTGCTAGAGGATACCTTTTGGATGATAGGCAGTTGTGGTATCCAGTTCCTTTGCTTCTTCTTTGTCCAGGTTTAGCATGGAGGATAAGACCAGGCTGTGCTATGGCATGTGGCCTGTTGTGAGCTATTTAGTCTGCAGATTTTGTCCCCAGATGTGAGGTAGTACTTGGCTAACTGCTACTCTAGCCAAATCTCTTATTTTGACAAGCAATTTATTAAGGAGCTAAATAATTGCTCAGCAAAGCTAAATGGCTTTTATTAGCATTAGAATTTGCATTGGAAAAAATGAAGAAGCCTCAGTATGCACTCAAATTGTGTAGCAAGATTTTTAGCTCTGAGATCAGAGTATTAGGGATCCATACGTGTCTACACCCTGTTCCTAAGAAAATATTTTCATCTCAACTTTCATAGATGAACTTGTTTTTACATGGAAAGGCCTAGAAACATCTCCAAAATTTGTGGGTACCTAAGTAGTCTTTTGGGCAGTTCCATCCATATAATTAGGCACACTCAAAATTCCTTGGGCTGGAGATTTTCCCAGAACAGCCATTTCATCTATGCTAACAAAATGTTCTTTTCATTTGGAGACACCCTCATTTAACACGGTCAAAGTTTAACTGTATAAGTGTGGGGAACTTGAGTGGAGACTTTCTGGGAAATTTGGTGACAAAACAAATCAAAGCCTTTTAACAAAATTATAGAAATCTCTAAGTTTTACCACAGCATTTAAAATGAAAGTGACTGGTGTTGCCTGTTCTTTGATAACTGTGACCTCCACCGCCACCACAGATTCTTCTCCTGGAGCTATTCATTACATCACTAAGCCGGCTTTGAAAACTGTCTGCCAGCATTCTTCTTGTTTAAAATGCAATGAAAACCTTGATAATTTCTTCCTCCCAGGCAGAGGCATGGCTTGGGAAGCAATGTATAAACAGGGGGATTCAGTGTCTGGTTCAAATATGAGGAGTAAACAGGACAGCCAGCAAGGCCAAGGTCTCCCTGCAACCAGACTGTTGCCTCTCTGGCAGACCAAACTTCCTCTCAGTCTGCTTTCAGCACAGACTTAAAGAACAATTGTCATTACTGCTCCCTTCCCTCATATTGCTACACTTTTAAATACTGCATTACCATTGTATGATTCTCCGGTTTCCTCCATGCTATTGAATTCTATTTTCTGTTACAAAGCTGGGACAAGACTGAGTGTTTATTTTCAGAAATCCAGCCCCAGAGGAAACAATTCTGGTTTTCCTCTTTTTGGCCATCTGTCTTGCTGATAATTTGTTGTGTTGCAGACAAAACTTATTTTTAGTTAATTCTGAGCTGCAGCATGTGGCTTTGTTGCCTAGCACTGTTTTGCCTGTTTCATGATAATTTACCAAGAGGTTTCCACATAGTCGTGTTCCTCACAGTAAACATCTCTGAAGAAGCTTGTCTCCCATTTCACTTCTGTTACACTCGGGAATATACAAAAAGTCTCAGATTTCTCATTGAGGGTGGAAATTGCACTCTTGCTGAATCTGAAATGATAATATTTTTATTTCTTTTTTTTATGCCCAACATATTTAATCACAGAATCATAGAATTGTTTGGGTTTGGAAGGTACCTTAAAGAACATTTAGTTCCAAACTTTCTGCCATGGGCAGGGGCAGCTTCCACTAGACCAGGTTGCTCAAATCTCCATCCAGCTTGGTCCTGAATTTCCAGAGACTTGGCAGCCAAACTTTTTTGAGCAACCTGTGCCAGTGCCTCACCATCCTCACAGGAAAGAATTTCTTCCTAATAGCTGATCTAAGCCTACACTCTTTCAGTTTAGAGCCATTACCTCTTGTCCCCTATCTGCCCTTGTAAAAAGTCCCTCTCCTGCTTTCTTGTAGGTCCTCTTTAGGAAGTGGAAGGTGCTATAAGGTCTCTCTGGAGCCTTTTCCAGGCTGAACAACCCCAACTGTCTCAACCTGTCCTCATAAGAGAGGTGATGGAAATTAAAAGAATGAAGATGAAAAAAAAAAAGAAAACCCTGAACCAATAAACAAAAGATCTCAAAGCATAGTGTCTTCTTACTCTTTCCAAAATATTAGAATAGAGTATTTCAATTGGAAGGGACCTAAAACTTAAGGGTTTGTTGTGGATGCTATAGGTTTAAGGAAAAGCAAATAAACAAAAAAATCCCAAACGCCCCAAAGGGGCTCTCAACATCTACAATGATCAGTATAAGATTTAAGATAAGAGCTCCCGCTCATTAAGTTAAGATTCTGAGGTTTCCTGAATGGTGACTACTAAACTGTAGAATGAAACCTCACAGATAGAGAGGGATCGAAATTAAAAGCAAGCATCATGTAAGAAGGTGACAAAAAACCCCATGCAAACAACACACCTCCTCAAATAAACCAACCAAGCAACCAAGCAACCAACCAAAAACCTAAACAAAGCAAAGCAAAACAAATGTTGTGGCAACACAGAAGATACACAGAACATATTTTTAAAAGAAAATTTAAAAAGCAAGGAAAAAGTTTGATTAGAGATCCAGTGTCCATTAAGGTGTTATCTCTTTTGAAGTGAAACACCGGAAAGAGGAAACCTTTTATTGTTATTTCTTGCCCTAGTGAGACAGGATATCACTCATGGAAAAGTGGGAAAGCACTGTCAAATAGCGGCGACAGGAAACATTACATCAGCAAATTTCTGTTAAGGTCCACTCGTCTTGGGATGGGTTGTTTTAAAAATACAGAGCCACTGAAGGACAATAGGCATCTATTTGTGAGCTGAGCAGTTCTCATACCCTTATGCAGACAATTTTCCCCTCATTGCCTTCAGGGATGCAGATTTCCATACCAAAGGAGGAAAAGTACTAGCAGGACATGAGAAACAGATTCACTCTTTTAATATGTCTATTCGAAAAGGGAAAGCTGAGTCACTGTTCTGCAAATAGAAACATTGACAGGTATCATGGCAAAGCAATAAAGGAGAATTTTCAAATTCCCCTGAGTTTTGAGCTTGCTAAAGAATCATAACTTGGGAGACTTCTTTTCCTCTTAGTCATGCACTTAGAAATTTTCTGGGTGGTATGTGAAATAAAAGGTCAGACTTTGAGCTTACAGTTAGTGGCCTTAACCAAGAAGGACCCTGCTGAAGCCATCATTGCACTAAGTACAATCATTTGACATGTGTGCAGAGAAGATGAGTAAGATTATCTTTTTGGCATCTGCTGAAAACATTGCTCTATTTGCTCCAATCAGTAATGCTATTTTGAATAATGGAAACCAAATTCTTGTGTCCTTGTTTTCAATGATTCTCAGCAAACTACATAGGAAGCCACTGAAAATAACTTTTCTGTGTTTCTAAACCGCACAAGAGAGGAAAGCTTCAAGGCTGTGTTATAGACGTTCAACAATATATCAGAGGAATCCTTAAAAGGATTCCAAAGCCAGAGGACACTTTGATTATTTTACTTGATCTTATATATAAATAGATCATAAATTTCCAAACAGTGCCGAATCTTTTCCGTAAGTGAGTGACATTTATTGAGAAGGAATAATTTTTCAAAGCAACACTTTGTTGAAAAATGAATCTAGGAGAAGAAATGCACTATATTTTTGTTTCAAGATTTGTTTTAAGTTTGTGATTCATCTCTACGTAACTAACATGACTGTATCCTATGTGACTTAGGATAAAGCAAGCAGTAAGGGGGGTGGCGAGTGCCTTCTGTGAATTCCTCGTGTAGTGGTGAACAGATGGGATATAAATCATGTTGTTTGTATAACCTATAAAGAAAAAGACTCGCCAGTAACTGCAACTGTGATGTGATATAAGGATTAGTTCATAGTAGATAATGTAGCATTCCAGGAGAGAGCTCTAATGCCGTCTCAAGGCTAAAATATTACATTACGAACTATTCATTACTGATGCAACAGAAGGGAAATACTTTGGTTATGATTATCTCAAAACTACTGGTCTCCCAAACGAGATAGGAAAAATATCACTTTAGATTTAGATTGTGCAGTCTTAGATTATTTTCATTAGGAATAATATTTCAATCTCACTTCTCAGCTTTGCAGCTGTCCAGGGAAACCCATGTACTTTTCCGCGGTCAAATCATCTTTGAAGAATGGAAGGCACTCGTAGCGTGTGCAGTAACATAACCTAAAGAAGACAGGAGAGAAAAAAGAAGGTAAGTAAATATCACTATAAAATAATATAAGACTAAGAAAATAAAAATAATGTAAGAATAAAAATAGTTCTTACTAATTTTAATGTGTTGAGGTAACTTTGTAGGTCAAGTGAAAAAAGGAACATGTAGGTCCTCACATCTTGAAAATTAAGCTACAGAGGCTTAGAGGTTGTTGTTTCTCGGAAGCAGATAAAAATTTTGCTTCTGATTTTATAGCAAAGAAGAAGAACAGGTCATAATGTATATCAGTACCTCATAGCCAAGCTAACTTGTTTCTAAGACTAAGGAACTGATGATACAGAGACTGCAAGGTTTACATGGAATGGCATTTTACAAATGAAAATCCAACAATCAGAAGAATTACTTCAGTTCTCATTAGAACAAGACTTTTTTAACAGTTTTCTTTCAGAAATCTCCTTCAATTTCTTTAAATTCCACTCACAGAAACCATGATGCCATCCTCTGACAGCCTCACAGATTGCACTAAGCCAATTAAATCAAACAAACTCTATGGTATGTGGAACAGACACTAAAATCTGTTACTCCAAAAACATATTGTCTTGAATCTTATTATTAGAAAGGTTTCCACACTGAAGAGGTAACACAGTTACAAATAATATCGCTTACTGGAAAAAAACATATGGCTGAATATCCTAACAGTGATAGAAATTATACCAGTTGTGAAGTCATACTGATTTTTAATGAATTTCAAGTATAAATCTATCAATAGATAAGACTTAGGCTTCCAAATAGCTTAAATAGAGTTCCATAATAAAGCTAAGCTTCTGAATTCCGTCATCACTGTTTCCATCTTAAAAAAATCCCAACCAACCAACTAACCAAAAAGAACTCTAAAACTCCGAATTACCAAAAACTTTCAAATCTCTCCTGGAAGCTGTCTAATTTGGGAAAACTCCGCGTATCTGTGGGTTCTTAAAGTCTGCTTTGGGACACCACTCTTCTTATCGTCCCTGGTGGGCAGCTCATGTTCCATGAACGACAGATTTCATCTGTGAGATTCAGTGCACCACTAGAAATAATTAATTATGAAAGACTGAGATATTATATTCTTTCTCCTTCCTTCTCCCCTTCAGCATTCATTGGTCAGAGCACTTACCTGAATGTGGAGGAGAGCAGCTCAGATTCCCCTTCTGCACGTGGGGAGGCAAACTCATGTTTTCCAGGTCAAGGCTGCACACTCTGAGCTGTAGAACACTATTTGTCATACCTCCATTTTGGTGCTTAGGCACTCAATAAAGATTAATTGGACAAGAGAGCAAATACAAGTGTTTCAGCAGTCAGGAAACTCAGCTGGGAGTAGAGAAGTCTTAAACTATTTCTCCAATCACCAATTGTATATTTTAAGAAGGGTAGGATGAAAAGCACCAATATGCAGTTTTGCAGACAGTTTATTAACACAGCCACTGCGATTGTTTCAAATTTCCTAGAAAATGCCATGCAGATTTCCAACTGATGAATAGACATCTGAAGTAATTTAAAGAATTTCGCGTCGTCTCCTAGCCAGTTTTTTTGTGTAGTGATAAGTGGACTGGACATTAACTTTTAAATACCTTCCCTGAGGTGAAGTGAGAATTGAAACCAGAAGTAGGCAGAGAAGGTGAGGCCTGTTTTTGCATGAAAAAATTATTGCCTTCAAATATCCACAGCCAAGTGATTACACTTTTTCAAGCTGGTCAAGAGGGGAGAAATCTCAAAATGACACTGTAGTAACCAGTAAGACCAGCTAAGGTATATAGAACTCTTCAGCTTACTTGACCTCAAGTTTCAAGACCTGCTTCAGAAATTACTATGTTTTTCATTTAACCTGTGCTGTTAACCATAGGGCTCCCATCATTAGCTGAATCTTGGGATCTATGCTGCCAAAACTTTCAGCTGCAAAAACTTCAAGGTGATCAAGTAATAATCAGTCTTTAGGTTGCATCACTTTTCACAGTGGAGACTTGAGATATCAATTCTGGCAGTTTTTCAGTGAAATCTAAATACTGGTGTGAGCCGAACACATTAGGATAGATTAACATGATTGTAAGTATGCTAAATAAAGTGGTAGAAGAGAAACGTGTGCAATGACATGATATTTAACTGGTTATGAAAATATTTTACAATCTTTGTTGTCATGAAAAACTTGCAACATTAAGTGGGAGATGCATGAGAAATGGGAAGTGAAGTCCCTTGGAAAGCAAAGTCCATTGATGGTGTCCAGAGGAAAAGCCAAAGTCATGCCCAAGTCACTCTTGCCATTGAAGTGTCAGTCACAAGATTGCTCCTGGACTTGTCAGAGTTGCCCTTCCAGAAGGCTACAAAAAGTACAATCTGTCCTTCAAGGGGACAGTCAAAATAAAGCCTCCAGGCAGAATAAAACCTCCAGGCAAAATATGCCTTTCTGTGCGCAGAAACTGTCTGAGGTTTTTTAGTGATTTTGTATTTAGGTTTTTTCCTGTTTGTATTTATTTTGTTTTGTTTTGTGTTTTGGGTTGGGTTTTTTGTTTGTTAGTTTTTTCCTTATTAAATCTTGCTATTATGCTATAATTTTGTCTCTGGGATGTGCATGGAATAGGCAATTGACACCTGCAGTGCAGGAAAAAACTCCTGTTGTTTGGATTTTTAATTTCCAGTTACGGAATGGTCCTGCACTCTAGTTCTGATTATCTGATGTGATAGCATTTTCCGTGGCTTGGATATTGGATCCAAGGATATTGGATTAAATTATTATTGGATAAAGGAAATAGTCAAGTGATTTGAGAGACNCCATGTGATACCATTTTCCGTGGCTTGTATTATTGGATAAAGAAAATAGTCAAGTGATTTGAGAGACATTACTCTCTTTTCTATGCCAAATTTGCTCTGTTGTTTTGGCTTTGATGGGGTTTTTTTTGGTGCTGCTTTATTTTAATATAAAACATTGCTTCATCACTTGATTTAACAGATATTCTTTTCCCGTGGTTCTTTCCTGTTAAAGTGGACGTGTTACAATGGAAGTCTCTTTCTGTGCAGGTTTGAAGGAGGCACTTCCTATTTCCCTGGAGTGAGTCATAGGGTTTATCTGAACAGGGAAGATGGGGTAACCTGCAGCCAACTTCCCAGGTCGGCTGTGTGAGGCAGCCCAGTGTCTGCCCTGGCGAGCCCTTGCAAAGCCCCAGACAGGAGCCAGCACAGAGCCCTCATTCCCAGCCCCACGCTGCACACAAACCCATGGGAAGCACAGCCATTCCTCGTCAGAGCAGCCCTGCTGTGGTTTTCGTTAGCACCTGTGACAATTTCCTGCGCCAATCAGATAACCAGTCAGTTAGAAGCAGAACCTTTTAGATCCCTAAGAAATTTGTTCATGGTGCATCAGGTTTTTGAGACAGCTCTTCCTCAGTTAGCAAGAATTAATGCATAGGAAGTAGAGAAGCACTGAAAGAAGCAGGGGACTGCTGTCAAGCTATGAAGTACGGATGGTTCTCATCTAGCTTAAATCAGCCTCACTGGGGAAAACATTCTTGACTGGGCACTTGAACACACATTAAAGCACATCCCACGAGCTGTTTTTATCACAGAACAGATAATAGATTATAAAAAAAAATATAGCAAAATTTGACACAGTATGCTCTTCACATACCGATGAATTTAAAAAATTGCTTCAGTGGCAAGACTATATTGAAAATTTTAGCATGTGGACATCCAAAGATGTTTGCAGTTATGCAGTCCCATTGTAGTGTACTAAAAATGCTCTGATTCTAGTTGTATCAGAGGTCTCAACATCTTATAAGTAAAATCAAAGCTAAACAAAGCTATTGTGAAATAGGACAAAATATTGTTGAGTTTTATGTTTGTTTATTTGGGGGTTTTTTTACATTTAGAATGGATTATTGTCCCAAAATTGCTTGAAGAACAGAAATTCTAGATTGTGATTGGAAGATGGAAAAATCAAGGTTTTATCTAGTGCATCCTACAACCAGACGCGAGGCAATGGGGACAACAACTTTAAGAATGAAGTCCTACATATCCTTGAACTACAAAAGATACAAGAAGGTAAAGACAATTCTTACAAGGTCAAAGTTCGTGTTTGACTTTAGGAGAGCGCAATCAAGATGTACTTCAAAAGATGGGACCTACCCAAAACAAAATCAAGTCAGTAAATATCAAGCAGAAATTATTAGGGAAGGTTACACAGAGGGTAGAAATGAGTGAGCAATAAGAGCAGCTGGCGTGGTCACAAAAATTATCTAAAAAACACAGAAGCATGAGACTTTCAAAAGAATTAATGGATATTTAGATTTACCAGAAGGTGAAAGAAATAAGTACTTTGTAAGTATTTTGTTTCCATCAGCTGTTATTGCAAACGACTTTGAGGTATATTTACTCAAAGTATTTTCAAGTAATAAATATTTATAAAGATCAAAAACATTTGGGTGTTAGCATAAGTTAAGAAATGAAAGAGTAGAGAGATTAAAAAAAAGAAATTAAAAGCATCAGGTGCTTGGAAGAAGAGCTAAGCTGCTAAGAAAATAAAATTCTCTGTTTAAAATTGTTTGCTACACTGAAGGCCCTGGGAATAATAAATCACTTTACCTATCCTTTAAGGAGTCAGTAGGGAAATTCAGAGAGCAGTAAACCTTTTTTTCGGTACCCAACTAACATCTGTAGGCATAAAATCTTTGTAATTCAAAACAGAAATGACAAAAAATCTTCATAAAAGGCGTGTCTTTCTTGCCTCTAATGGGCAAGGATTGTCTGAATATGCAAAGAAAACATGGGAGTCAGTTGATCTCATGTATTCAGAATCATAAGGTCCACCTTGACATAATGTAATACAAATTTTGTGGGTGATTTGCTTAGCTCATAAAAAGGCCTTTGCAAGCAATAGCAAAAGGCAAGCTCCTGTTTGAGTCCAATGTTTCTGACAGAAGGCAGTGAAATGGATGGCAGGCTGTTTATAGAAGAACTTCACCTACACCCATGTAAGATATGTGCCTGCCGCAGTTAAAACAGTGAAGTCACTTGTTCATATTTGAATTAATTATTTTTATCCTAAAGAAAACTGTAACATAGCACTAGATACAGCAAAATCTGTCAGTTGAAATGCTATAGTGGGCAGGCTCTCTTGGGCTAAAAGACTCATGTTCTTTGTTAGTCTCACTACAGAACCATTTACATTAGCAGACAGCTTGTTTATATCGATAATGCTGTGCAAAAAACAGTACTGACAGTTTCAATTGGCTTTATTAGTCTGAACACACATAGCTAAATTTTTAAATAACTGTTGAACGGAACATTCTCTTCCATTTCTAGAGCGTACTCATTTCTTAATATTGTGCAGAATTTAGAAATGAACTGAAATAAGATCTGTATGATTCCATAGTTGCAATGGAAAAGTGAACTATAATTATATATTGCTGTAGCAATTGCACTGCCTTACAATCTGATGGGTAAATTCTGGAATATGTAATGTTGCAAGATTGATAAAGACTGGGACTAGAATAAAACATGCCTTTTATTTTTATTTTTTAAATGAATTTTTGTCAGACTTGCTATCAGGATTGGTTCATGCATCTTCACGATGTTCCAAGTTTGCTGCAAAGGTAAGTCAATTTTTTTATTTTAAATTGTGCTTAAGAGGTCCCTTAACATGTCCTTTTGTCACTCTTTCAGCAGATCTGAACACAACTTGCCTCATTGAATCCCTTTAGGAGAATCATAAGGTAAGGCCCATAATAATCTATATGCTGTATTGCATTAGCAAAGCCAAATGTTTTCCTTTCTTCTTATTGCCACTACCTGCCTTGATGAAGCTTGCTGGACATCCTACAGCGAGGTCTGATGCGTCCTTTAATTCCCCAGAAGCCTTTGGACAGGATTTTGGGGCCACAGACACAAAGGCACCCGCACAGCTCTGTGAGGGAGGATGGCCAAGCTCAGCCGAGGAGAGAACTGGCAGAGAGCAGTGACACAAGGGCTCATGGTGTAAGGGCTTCTGAGCTAATGTTTGAAGAAAACAAGACATTTTTCGGGGCTCCCACATGTGCTGAGGCACTTCTTGGACTTTGAGAGCTGGTCAATGCATTTCTGTAGGAATAGCCAGTGTTCTTTCCATGCCATATATTCAGTAGAGATGGTTTCCCAAGGCTACCAAATAATGAAGATTTGTAAATTGCAAGAAATTACTAGTGTCAGAGTATCACTGGAGGTAATAATTAAATAACTGCAATTCCAGACCTCTAACTACTCTCAAGTAAACTGAGAACAAAATGAAAAATCACACACTTTTATCAATTTGAAGAACTTTATCCAAAACCACAACTTTCATCTGATATTAACAAAACTTGTCATTTTCACCATAGTAAAGGAATGAACCAGTACTAAGTACACACATAGTGAAAGCAGTCAATAACTGGAAAAGAACATAACAGGAGCTTAAAAGAATACATTTCTCTTAACTAAACTTGTTAATTACAAGAAACTTGGAGAAAACAGAGGGCATTTTTAAAGTTGTTTTTCTCTTTACAGATAGAGTTCCACAATCCAAGAACAATGATCACAACAGTAAAGTTTTTTCTAGAAACCAACCCATGTATTACAAAAACAATACAGAGCACCCCTGCAAACCTGATAGTGTACAAAACAGGATAGCAGAGAGAAAGCACAAGAGATTTAAATTGTCCAGGATTATTAAAAGTAACAGTGCATACTAAAGGGCTCCTGTAAAGCTGCTTTACATGAACTGAAGAATGTAATTTCCATATGACTGTGACTTTGTGTGAAGCACAGATACTTTCAGAAGTGTCACTATTTAGCTTATTTTTGGGGAAAAAAAATCCTCCAAATAATTAGGCGGTGTTTGAGACAACTGGTAAAACAAACGTAATAGGCTACCTCACAAAGCTAACTACCAGATTTATTTACAAAAGCTTCACAATTCACTGAGACTTTGTACTCCACTCCTTCCAAACTTCCCAACTTCAGAACTGGAAGAGGACTTAGATAGAGAAAGAACAAATATTTCTCAGGTTAGGTACTCATACTGTAGGAAAAAATAGTGCAACTGTTTGCTACATTATACACCCTTCCAGCACATCTATCAAAATATTCAGACTCAATTTTATTACCTTCTCATTTAAAAAAATACAGCATTCTGCTTTCTTTCTTACTTTTGATTAGTAAATTACAGACATCTTTACATTTAAAATAAAATCCCAGCAACCCACAGTTAGTCCTGCAAACCGATCCAGTGAAGCAGATGTTAGAAGTACAGAAGTGTTATTAATGCAGTTGACTCCAGGTGGAGGCAAAGGTCCCTCTGGATAGAGCAGCGTGCAGGCTCAAGAACTTCGATCATCCTTAAGAAGGCAGCAGCTGAGAGGAATATTAGGCCTAGACCTGAAACAGTTCAGTCTTAGTTGTTCATTAGTGGGAGTGAACTCCTCAGGAAATGCGGTATCACCGTAATGGCTGCAGCTCAGGAAGCTCCCAGAACACAAGGCTGCATAGCTCCCTCAGTTCTGGCAAAAGAATGCACTTTTGGTCACAATAAGATTTCTAAATGCTCAATCTGACTATAGCAGCTTGGCTGTGCATCCGAGAACTGCAGGTGGGACTAGATTTGAAATGGCTTAGCACATTGTGGCTGTTTTTCTTTACTGAATAGGCTGCTCTTTAATGGCCCTGACTCCACAATAAATCACATGGAGCTTTTCTATTCTCCTTAGGGCCCACTCCCCCTGCCCTCACCTTACCCCAAGAGCATTACCACTGATTCTGATCTACTAAAAAAACAAAGGACTTTGGGTTGGGAAAAGCTCAGTAAATGCTGGCTGCAGAACAGCGCAGTATATTTATAAAATCTGAATTTTTGAAAGGTAACTTTGCATTGTATGGATACTGACAACACAGTTACCAAGCTTCATGGCCACATATTGCTCTTCTGCTTAGGGGAAACACTATGTGGTTTGCTAAGGCAGATAATGATTAAGATTTTCTCCCAAGAAGAGACCTTGTGTCACTGTTCTCTGCCCTCACTGTGGAATGTCCTTGCCAATCACTAACCTTACTCTCAGAGCTCAGCCAAGGAGCTGGCTAAAAAGGGCCAAAGAACACCGCTGGCTTCCAAATGCTCACATGCTCCGATACCAGGGAATGGAAAGAATACAGAAAAGACAAGAGGAGAAATAAAATGAAGGCATAGAGACAATGTGATGGTGACAATGAGTTTAAAGAGATGGATGTGAGTTCATCCATCAGGGTAATATGCGGAGGAATGAGGAATGATACAGCATTGGGCAGTGACTTTGGAGACATTCTGTGTTTCTCTAGCTTGTTTCTGTTCTCAGCATCTTCAAAGTCTGGATAATAGTAAGATTTCTTTTGAGACCTACTGGCAAAAAACTGAAGATTGAAACGAGGCAATGCTACTGTACAGATGATACTTGACTCATTAACATTCCATGCTTAAGAAAATAGGGTGGTTTTTGCTTTTGCAGGAAGACTAAGCAGAGATTTGGGAGGTAAATCTTATATGTATTCTACCAACACAGGAAGGGCACTTGCCTCACTACCAACAGCTCAAGTCTGCCTATGTCACTCAGGAAAAACTGCCTTCAGAGACACATCCTTGAGATGATTGTGACATGTTTATGTTGTCAGGGTTTTCTTTTCGAGTTCCTGGCTGTGTTGCTGTAATTTCCAAACCAGCAGAAGTAGATCTGGTCATGTTGTTTCAGTGTAAATGCTCTGGGACAGGCCAGAATGAGATAAAATTGTCATGCATTTGTTCTGCAAAGGCAAATATTCCCCTGGAACTGCTTAATTGGACAGTTTCCTCCTTCTTTGTGCCTGAAGGACCACAAACTAAAATGGGACATGGCTGGTCCACAGCTGTTAAGAATTCCAGAGAAATGTCCAGAGAAGAGCACAGTGGTGACTTCATCTTCCCTGTTTTGTGCTGCAAAGTCAAGGTAAAAGGGAAAGATGGGCTGTATGAGGAAACACAAAAAATTAGTGTAAGATTAAGGGCAGTAGGAGACTTTAAGGCTGAGGATGCCTTGACTGCTTTAGGATGTTCCCAGACAAGTGGTAAAGGGATAAATGCATGTTAAACCACCCCTATTTTGACCTTGTGGTGACTGAACAACGTGCCAGTAACAATACAGCTAACAGAATATTGATCACTGGCTCTTCTGTGAATGGAACAAATGTGCTTGTTTCCCTGAGGATTAGCAGGCTGTGAGGTGAGGAGGGACATGCTGTACCTGGTGGTTTAGCTCACTTGCACTCGGCTCCGGCTGTGTTTCCAGGAAGCCAGCGGGGCTCAGAGGGACACAACAGCGGTTAATGAACCACTCAGCTCTGTCTGTCAGAACCCTCATGGTTGACATTACCACCGGGGACCTCACTGCCCTTTCCTTCCTGCGCATTAACCACATGAAATCCAATTCTCCAGAGCTCCCAATGTTCCAAAAGCACAGACGCATTTTGATCTGGCATTCTGATCTTTAGTCTATTTATCGCAAATGGAAATCAACCTTAAAAAGAGCAATTTTCCAGATTCTACTCTGTGATTAGCCACAGGAAACTCAGTCAAATTATACCACATAAATGGACAGTGCTACATGAAATAAATAACTCTTCACGGCCTGCAGAGAAATGTGAAGAGGATATTAGCAACTGGAATTGCTTGAGAATAGCAAAATGAAAGCTTTTAATAACAGACAAATACATAACAACCCATAGACTATGGGCTCCTGTTTTCATTCGGTCCCAGACACAAAGGTGTATTTTTTTCTTTATGTTCAAATGGGTGTCCAGGGTAAGACTATAATGGCTGGCTGCTTCTATTCACTCTTGATTTGGGCCTGATTATTACAGGCTGCTCAGCAGTTGGGTGGGGTGCTGACTGCCCTCAAGTCCTGTTGCAAGTGAGGATTTTGGAGCAGAGATCTCATTACTTCTGAGATATCTATGATCTCATCTGCCCACTGAAAAGGCTAAATACATTATTTGTAGCAGACGAGTTTCTCTGCTACTATTGTTGCATCAGTTTCAAAACCAGTTTTTCAGTTTTGCAAGTGTGTTGACACAGAAATACAGGGTGTTAATGCTGTGGGCAAGCACAGACTCCTACTTGCAGATAAAAATACACCAGCAATAGCTGTGTGGGTTTGCCCACTCAGTTCTCCTTTCTAATGTGCCATTGCACCCACCTGAATAATTCTTCAGCCTTTAGTCTCTTTGCTGTGGTGGCTGCAGAGATCCTGTGTCAAGATGCTGGCTGCTTTGAGAAAAAATATTCTTTAGAGGGAGTTTGATTATTTGGTATGTTGCCATAGATCCCTAGAGGCCATGGCTAAAAGAGAATCATTAGGGCACCCCAGTTTGTCTTCCTGCTTCCCATGGCTCACCGATAACTTTGCAGGGCAAAGTTGCTCCTTGTGTCTGTACAACGAGGTTGCACAACAGAGCTGGAGCTAAAACACCTTTACAGGTAGAGCATATAGCAATTGGTTTGCTTCATCTACCACAGAATGAACTCCAATCAGGATTTTCTAACTGCTATCTGTGTTAGACATTTTTAATTGAAGCACTGATTCAGGGGAATCCTTTTCACAGGCTGATACACAAAGTGCTCAGCAAAGCACAGAACCCTCTTCTTTTACAGAAAGACTTCAGGAAACAGCTCTGGGGAATGTGTTTGGGCTTCCTCATCACTCCTCAGTGGGTGACATCAATTACCCAGCTGCCTGGCTCCAAGGAAAGGAGAAGCTACAATGCTCCAAGTCAAGCTGTGTTGACGGTTCAAGAGGCAGCATATTTCACAGGACCATACCTGTGAAACATCCACCACTCAGCCACTTCTCCACTCCCCTCTGTGGCTTCTCTGAACTTCATGATGAATTAGTCCCCTTCTTCAATGGTTTAATTTAAACCTTCCCTAACCTCCCAGAAGAAAGAAGTGGTTGTAGTGGATGAAACCAGAACACAACATCCAGAAACATAGTGTGCATATTGTCACTATCAAGTAGATCAGAGCTTGAACCAGCTCTGGCCACTGCAATTTAGGGATCCTCAGTACACCTGACAATATTCCACACACACCCTCACATGCAGTATCCTTGTACCTGCATCCCAAAACTAACTTTTTCCCCCAACAGTTAGTGTGCAGTTTAACTACGAGGCAGGAAATGCCTGTGCTTGCTGCTTGCACCCAGCTTGCTATGTCATCCTGTCAAGCCAATTACTTAAATTAAAGTTTTGTCTGGCTCTTCTTGACAACAGAGCCTCTAACGATGAAAATATGTATGATGATGATCCAGATACAGGAGGTGGAACTCATTGTTTTCCAACACGCCTGCTATTACTATCAATTTCACATGAAAGTGGGGCATTTTCTTTGGGAAAAGCAACACAAAAGTGTCACCTGGTTTCATTAGCAGAGTAGTGGTTCTTTGCTGTTCCCACTCTAATGCTTTTCTTCATGGTTGAAGAGTTTAGGCCAGTGCTCTGGGAGAGAGATGCAAACATTGCTAATTGCACTAAGATTAATATTCTAGGAAATTTAAGCAAAGCACTCCACTGGCAAATTCATTAGGCAGGAGAATAATCCCACTAGGCAAGTACTATCATGTCAAACTGGTTTTAGTCATGGTGGAAATGGTTTGCTCTTTATGCAAAAACGCTTGCAGGATCTGGCCTAACTAGACAGCCTGCAGGAACAATGAAGAAAAGTCCATGAGTAACTGATACAATTACAAAGGCAACAGAATACCAGAAAATGGTTGGGGACAGTACATTACATTAAGCAATATTTACATGGATCCTACGCGTTTACACACCAGACCTTTTCTTGCTCAATTCTGCTTTGGAAACTTCTCTGCAGTTTTCCAGCAGCTTCCTTTCTGCTCAGCAAGAATAAGGAGGGGTGCAAAAACAGACAAGGTACACCGTTTACGGTGCTCCTTTGGCTATGAAGGAATTAATAGCTATTTTAGGAAATGAAAATCATAACTTTTCTATCATTCTTAAGACTACAGCTATTTTATTAGACAGAATTTGCTGTCTTTCCCTCTGATCTTCCAGAACTGGGCTTCTTAAACTTTTTCTCAGTATAGGTCTTGTCTGTCCTCAACCATCTTCACAAAATCCTGCCTCCAAACAGGGAAATAACAACACACACAGAAGCTCATAATTGTTGTTCTCAGCCTCAAAATAACCTAATTTGTTTTCTCCCCACTGCTAGCTCTGTTTGCATCTTTCCTAGCTTAAAAGGACAGTTCATAGAGAGGGAAAAAATATACACAGTGACTGCTGAGTGGTTATAAATACTGATTTGGGGCATGCTGCTTTGATTCAAGTAACTGTCCACCAGCCCTGCAGGAAAATGAGTTTAAAGAGAAAAGAGGAAAATCCAAACCTCTCTGTACATTCAACAGCTCTTAGCCCAGCCTCAAGCTCAGTGGCAGGCAAGTGTCAAAAATAGCCTCTGTGCCTGCAGACAAGGCTTTCTGGAATTAGGGTAGTAGCTATAAGAGACAGAAAACCTAGACAGTACATGCAGACATAGAAGAAGAATTTGCCTGCTGCTCTCAAAGTGCATACATTTTATATATTTATGTTTCATTTCTAAGGAGGAAGAGGGAGACTTCTAACAGTGGTGATTTTTTAATTTTCTTTTCTCAAGATTTTATAGTCTCTCAAGCAAGGAAGGCTACAGCTTGTCTTGAAAAGATACAGCTCTTGAAAATGAACTGCCCACGGAAAAAATGCAGTAAAAATGTTGCCTCTCAGTGGAACAAATCCAAAGGATAATCAGAGTCACTACCTAAATCCAGCTATAAAAAAATCACTACCAGAGACCTCACCAGAACCCAGAGATATTAATATTGAGATGTAAGCACTTGCACATCTGACACTTACTACTTTTCTTGTGTTGTTTCTAGCTCAGGACATACCCGACTCTTGAATTCACCCCCTCATGAGAACAGAAGTGCCCAATCTTTCTTTCAATTTTTTGTTTCTCATAGACATATTCACTATTAATTAGGCTTCACAATTTTCCCATCATTCTTTCAGTACATTAATAACCTTTTGAGAGTACACAGCTGCTGTAAGAAATCTGGATTGCAGTCAAATGAGATGAAAAGCGTGCTATTAGGCTTTTGTTTCCTGCAAGGGATGCATGTACAAACCACTGCAATCCAGTACCTCTAGACAGAAACAGGAACTTGTGCTGCTGCTGGTTATCATTTCCTCCTCTGAAATGCGGAGGGTCTGCAGAGCAGCAATAGCTGTGCCTCCTCCCAAACAGCAGACAGGTTCAGCATCACTTTATTGATTACCAGCTCCAGTAACTGATACTAGAAGGCAAGTAATAGACAGCCTGCATCTGCCTGTCATGGCTCCAAGACTCATGATATTGAATACAGACCAGGAGTCCATGGCCATGCTGAAGACTCACACATGATGAACTTGGACTTCATTAGAACCGGGCCAATGCCAACCACTTGCTCCATCTAGGAAATTAAGATGTCCAGAAAACATGACCTGGAACAATTCCATACAACATCATACCACAGTAAAAAAATGCAACAAAAAAACTAGGAAAAAAAAGAGAGAAAAAAAAAAAAAGAAAAAAAAAAGAAAAAAAAAGTTGACAAACTGCAGAAGCGCTGCTAGAAAAATCTACAGTAGAAAATAAGCACTTTCTATATAAATATCTCTCTGTATTTACTATACCCAAGTTGATCTCTCTTTTATTACATTTCTATACAAAACTCATAATGGCTCTGTTTTCAAATAAAGCTCTCACCTCCACACAATTTGCATCCAAACTTTCTGCCATCAAGATTTAAGATGATTAACTTGCATTTCATTTCCATGACTGTGGCAGCACTTAATCATCAAAGTCTCTACCTATATGTATTTATATAGATATACATGTATATATACACACATTCATACATACATACACATGACAAATACTGTTAAAATTTTATCCTTTCTTCCAGTGTTTGTAGAGACAGTCATCCTAGAAGGTGAAGGCATACACCACTCCCACAACCACAATATTTCCAATTGTTGCTATTATTGCAATCCATAACAATATGGCATCATTTGAAGAACGGGATGTCTCTTCTGGTGGATTCTGCATGGAAGAAGCTGCATGGACGTTGGCTGATGAGTTAAACAGGGAGTACTCTGTACTAAAGTCCTCGTTGGGTGAGTCCATAAAGGCTCCTCCCATAACAGGAAGCTGTGAAGAAAAACATGGCAAAATCAGACTGCAAGCTAATATCTGCTTTTGTGTTGTCTCAAAGTCATTATTAAAGACTAACCATTAGTTAACTTGCAAAATTACTGAGATTTAATGTACATGGTGCTAACCTGTCAGGAATACCACAGACTACAGTATTTCTCCCATTTCTGTTAGAATCAATATTATTGCAGAAAACCTACATATAATACATGCAGTATACAGAAGAGCTAGCATGCAGGCTTCAAGTCAGCCTAAGTAATCATATGCATTTAGGAGAGATACACAAAGTACTCACATACCAGAATTTGAGTTTATAGCAATAGGATTTTTTTGTGACTATCAGCAAAGTTATCATGTCACTGCAAGGCATTGCACAAGCACAGTGAGGATCTGATGCAGACAATTTGTTCTTCTTTTATATATCCCTCCATCCAGAGAAGTGAACTCTTGGTTTATGTAGAGATCATGTAAAAAGTTTTTAACGTAAAAGAGGTGGAGTGTACTCAGTGCACTACACTTGCAAAACACACCACTGCAACAGTCTAGGATTCATAAATCGATACAATGGAAAACTTCAAATTGGATTTTGAAAGGCTCCATTGCAATGCAGTAAATGGCAGATTTCTAACAGTTCTCCCACACCAGGCTTCTCCTACTGGGAAGGACAAAGTTTCTTTGGTGCTCTTGGTGGATTTCTCTGCAGTGTCAGAAAATGTTCTGGGTAAGATAACACTTACTTGATACACTATGCAAAAGATAAAGGAAGAAGAAACTGTTTAACCTTGTCCTTTTACATGTTCCGACTGTCTTCCCAACTTCATCCTAGATCACAACACATATTCTTCATGGTTCAAGAACTATTTTACCTCTACACAGTGGTATAAAATTACATCCTTCTGCAAATGAACGGATTCCTCATTCAGGCAAGAGAAGGATACCTACTGCAGTACAAAGACCCTTTACTGCTAGAAAAGGTTCACACAAAAGCTTTTTGCTTCCATCCTCATCCCTTGTATGTTTGGGAATGCAGAGCTGTAAGAGTCTCCCCTGACTCACTGAGTGCAGGCTCCAAGTCTCATGTAAGTATGGGACATTGTTTCAGAAAGAGCTGCAGAACATCTACTTCACATATCTATAAATACTCAGGACACATGTTTCTGAATATCCTGTAAAAAAGCATGAGCAGTGTGGGTATGGTAGAGCCCCAAGAATCTGCAATACCCTGTAACTAAACTCTGTGAGGATTGTAATAGGTAGGTAGACAAAACTCATGGATTTATTGGATTAAAAAAAAACCCAAACAGAGTCATATGTCTAAATCTCTCTGCCAAAATTCCATCATGGCATCGATGATTGGTTTGATCTTGAGCAGTGAGTAAAACCTAGACATCAGTGCATCCTACCCACATTCCCCTTTCAGATCTGGTAGGAGTCCAGGGCTTCAGGGAAAGCTGAAAAAAGGTCTGGGAATATTGTCCTTAAGAAACACTCTCGCTGCAACACCAGCCAACCTTTCCTTCCTCACAGTGGTTTCCACACTGCTGCTCCAACCTTTAGACACAATCTCCTGTTTTACACCCTATTAGTAAGTGCCTTTGGGGTTTTAGTATTATTTTTCACCTTTCTCAATAAGGCTCTCTTCTACTCTAACTTCAGCACTACTGCCAAAGTCACCATGGCCTACGAATAACAGAGCAACAAGACTTGCCTTCATTCAACCATATCACAGAAGGCTGCTATACCTTCAGCCCTGAATTGCCCTGTCAAATACTCACCAGGCTGAAAAATCATCTCTTTTAACACCCTGTCCTTCATCTCCTGCATCACGTTTTGATTCTCTCAGTAACCTCTCCCTTTGGAACCAAACTGGCTGTGTGTAGCTCTGCTATGGAGGCTGCTGAACTGGACAGTATGTGAGGATAAACCATCTCTCCTCTCCACACTGGCTGTAATCTATAGACTACACCAAAGACTTCGAGTCTGAGAATGAAGTAATTTTTTTGCTTGCCATGCATAACGTTTTACAAAGATATAAAAGACAGCCTCTTTTTCAAAGCTGACTGCTGAACAAATGTCATCTGTACTAGAAAATATCATGTCACATTCAAAATTAAACAGAGAATGATGAAAGAACACTGGATATGTCATGCTACCTAATCCCCATTAAACAAAATTATCTTTGATATCAAATATGATTAGACAAAAGCAGTTTACAAAAAACCAAGCAGGAAATTGCAAAAGTAGTTTGATACATTTTCCCTTCATCAAAGATTTTTGCTGGCAGTTTCAACAGAGTGTGCTTTAAAAGAGAGCAAAAGCTTCCATTTCGAAAGCCCAGCTTGATGTTTTGAATCCAATTCCACCGGCCCTTTTTATGTCTTGGGATTTGATAAGGCAAGCATTTCTCAGTTTAATCAAAATTTCTTTTTATGTAGAGACTGCCATAAAAGGCAGTTCTGACTTCAAACAGAAGTGTATTTATGCAGTGATGATGCCATGCAACAGCTACGGAGACTCTAATTAAAGATCTCTGCAGCAAATGACAGAACACATTTACCATACTGGCAGCAAAATGCTCAACCAGAGGTGCTTGCCTCCTTAGCGAACCATTGTAAGGCTATCAGCATCAAGGATAGTCAATTCTGCAAAATCTTTCAATTAAACAATCATCCCAAGTATAGAGGTACACACACGTGCCTGTGCCCAAGACAGTGGGAGGTCATAAGCACTGTTCTGGTGTTTGATACCTGGGTTTTGGGCCACACGTTCTGTGCTCTCAGTGAGTTATCTGAAATGACAAGCTTCCACCCTGTTAGTTCCCCTGGTGCTGTCACAAAGGCAGGGAGCATCCGTGTAGCAGCACAGCTACACAGCACACTGTAAATTATGTCAAAACTGAACCTCTTTGTACTGTCTAAGGCTCAAACAAGCTGTTTGCACCATCTGAGGGGAACACATGGTGAAACAGCTCATCTGAATCTCTGAAAGGCTTGAGGTGACCTCTGTAAAGCACTGACATTCAGCACCTGGCACAGGCTCTTTCTGTAAGACTGACTTCCAGATTTTCTGTTTGTAGGTCAGTAGCACTTCACCACAGATCTGGAAATAAACTTTCCTGCCAATTTCCCATTTGCAGAAATCATCTCTTGCTAAATGTGCATTCCCCCTCTTCTCACTGCTACAGTGGCCTCACATCAGAGCACAAGGAATGGCCATATGGTGTCCGACAGAAAGTCCATCTCCCTTGTGTGTTGGCTCCAACAGCGGCCATAAATAAATGCTTAGGAGAGCAACAGCACAGCAGGAGAAACATGTCTGATACTACTGCTTAATAACTCACAGCCTCTGACTGTTTTCAGCTTAGGAAGTTCATAAGCCAGATGCTATTGCTATGGATTTAATAACTTGCAAAGAATGTTGCTACCATGAACTCATCCAGCCTCTATCTGAGCTCATCCGAAGCTGAGCATCCTTCTCAATCTGGCCTCTTGGTGCCACTTAACAGTCAGGGCTGCCCAGTGATTAGAGTCATGCAAATCACCCTTGGGAGATATGCCATCTCTCCACGGGAGAGAGGAATGATTAGTATCAATGGCAATCTATCTTTTTGATAGATTAAATTCAGTGAAATGAATCTCGTCTTCAGTCTTGATGTCTTCGTTCTCCCAAAAGGTACAGTATCTTCCCTCTGCAGTCTTATTTGAGATTTTAAATTAAAGGCTGTGAGACCTCCAGACCTGACACTAATGGGAGCTGTGAAGTGCCTGTGATTAACAGTAGGCTAAGGACAGAAACCTGCAATGCTCTCTGTGACTGCTCTATTTTTCTGCCTGTACCTCTACAAATCAAATATATGCCAATTTACATCATCCAAAACCTTCACCCATGTCACTGCCATTACAGTGACCTGCAGTCTGTTTTAGCCTCAGAGGGTATTTATAGTTCAGGCAAGGCTGCCACTCTCCCCAAGAGCACTGGGCGAGGAGGCCAGGGCAAAGGGTTAACTAGGAAACACGACAGTGAGGGACATGACAGGAGCAGATGGCGAGGGGTAATGCTGTAGCACACTGTTTGGAAATGAAACTCTTTTCCTAGTGACTGTGTCGACATTGTTAAGTAGCACTAACAGTACATTGTTTGCTAAATGGCTTCTGGGACTGGCAAAGAAAGAAATGAAATCATTAAATAGCAACAGGCAGAAAACCAAACAGCAAAATGTCAAGTGGTAATGAGAACACCCACTGTGCTGAATACCTCCCACTGGCATGCTTCGGGGTCATGAGGAGAGCAGGCTCTTGAACAGTTCTGTGATATACTTTCTAGTTAGCAGAAAAATCCTATTTTATAACCAAAGTGATTCACAGGAATGAAAAACAGCATATCAGGTACCAGTCACTGATACTGTAGGTGTGATAGCATTCTTAAGCAGCATCACATAAAATGCATCCCTCAGCAATAGCATTGCTCCATCTCTTTGAGAATCAGGTGTCTGTCATTTTTTCATAGTCAGCTAGAGAATTGTGACACTCGGGTGCTGCTACCTTGTCGGGAACCCAGGTTTGGCATAGATATTTGAAAGCATAGCTGAATCTTCTAGTGAGAAACTAAGAAACTTCAGCAGCAGCTTTAGCAGCTCTGCTGTATCTTTGCCCTGGTCTCTCCAAGCATCACCCTAGGAATGGGATGCTAAGAGGTGAAATGTCACCACAGCTCAGGTGTTGTTCTGTAAAATCCATGTTGTTACTTCAGAATATCTAACTTTCCAGTGTTTCTTTTTTTGTTACATTTTAGATAGCATATTTTTACATGATGGTATGATTTCAATACATAAAGTGAAATTATTATTTCCTTCTCCCCCGGTAGCCTGTGATCACTGCAGTGCATATTTGTGTCTGAAAACATTCCACCTGCAGTCACAAATCAATCTAACACAGTCGTCAAAGGCAGTACCAATATATGGGTTCACAAATCCATCATAACAACATCTTAATTCTTAAGTTCTTTTTAAATAAATGTTTTTTACTAAAGAGATACCCCCCACGACCAGTATTCTCCCCACACTAATTCTCTTGTGTCACACAAAAACATGCATATATATATCTTCCTTATCTAAAGCATGCACTGTAAATGAAAATGTCCTGTTGTTTACTATTGATTTACAGGTAATATCTGGAGAACCAAGTTCTTCTCTTTACTGTTTGCCAGAATATCACCCTACTGCTTACAATGCAAAGACTGGGTCCACAGTGACAATCAGAACACTTTTTCTATGTTCAGTGCAAGTGGATTAGTTTGAAGGCATTAAACCCACACATAAAATTAACCACCACCTAAGGCGATCCTCTTTAATTTAATTAAATACATCTAATTCTGAAGAGGAAGAATCCATGTAAATGTTTTATGCGGTTAGCTTCAAATTCTTGTTTTAATTAATTCAGATTCCTGCTTCACTCTGAAATCACAGTCTTAGGCTGACAAGCTTAGAAAAAACAGCTGCTTATTTTCAAAATAAAGTTGTCAAAATGTTCACCCTACCAGTGGCAATGGAAAATTTTCACTCCAACATGGAGGCATCAGGATTTCATCTGTTATTTTAATCTTGTTAAAAACTTTCCATTCTATCAATCTCTGCTTTTCTTCCAATCCATTATAGTCCTAGGACCTATGCACTAGTTCCTCCACTGCTTTCCTGATCCAGGCAAGGCTAGATACAATGTCTTTGTCCTTTTAGATGATAGCCCTATTCAAAGTTGTTCCATATCAGCGGTATGTCAGACGCCAGAGGTTTGAGCCTTGCTGTTGAACCACACACACTAAGAGCTGCCTTGATCAACAGATCTCTAGATATTTAGAAAGCAACAACCCAAGATGTTACAAGATGCTGCAGCAGACACTTCAATTCTGAGTTTGCTCTTGGCTGTAGAAACCTGTTTTCCTCAGCTAAGGTATTCCCACAAGGAACTGAGCTCAGCTAGATCAGTTGGCCCTAAGCTACTGCTTTTATGAGCCCAGATCCTGTGCAGGCTGAAGCACCTCCCTGTGGAAAGTTCCCCTGCTGAATCAGCTGCAAAAAGCAGTGTAGATAACTGGCATGAAGATAAGTGAAATTTTCACTCTCATATTTCTGCATAGGTAGCATCCAAGATACCCTAATGATAAACATGCTGTGATTCCACTCTCACAATTTACATCTGCCTAGTGCCTCCTTGAAATAGCTTTTCTTATTTCACAGAACCCTACTGGTTTTAAACTATTATTCTCGACCAACTGCTGTTGGATTTCATCTTCCAAGTGTTAAGACTGAGAACAAACAAAAGCCTTTTTTATAAAAAAAGCTGACAGTAGCTGACAAGTCTCAAAAGGATATAGAGAATTTTCTCATTTCACCCCTGGTCCCAAAAGTTTCTCCTCTCTTTCGAACCAATGCCAGCAATGACACATCAAGGAAAAGAGCAAGTTTTGTCAGAGTTGAACAGAAATTCAAATTTCTGTGAAGAAACCACAACTCTAAGTCACACATCATTTATATTGTGAATCTGTATACCTTAAATTGGTGGGAGTGGTGAATATAACAAAAGCATGCAGTGCAGTCAAGCAGACTGTGCTTTAAACTATCTGAATGTCCATGGAACAACTCTTAAAGCAGCACTAGCTGACCTTCTGTATCTAATCCAACTGATGCTAACATCCTGTTGTGGACACCACAGCGGGGGAGAAGATGTCTGGACCCCATGTACAGTTACAGCTTTCATGCTTCAGGAGAACATGAACATAAAAGAAAAATGTAAACAGAGGGACCCAGAACAGCAAGCATTTATCAAAATGGAAAACCTCAGTGGGAAGCTATAAAACTAACCATCAATATTATCATCAGTAGGAGCTATTAAAATCTGTTTACAATCTCCCAAAATGGCAAAACAGAGGACATTTCACACCATGTGTAGTCATACTGGGAAACTCAGGGAGAACAGGAATTCCTTTAGAGATAAGAGCAATCTGCAGAGCTGGAACAGTTTAATACAGAACGTGATTCTGGAAGAGCTTCAAACAGCAAGCCTCTGAGTTTAAACTCCTTACTAATACATGAAAAGAAAGAAGTACTGCTTATCCTACTTACTGCTTCCAAAATTTTTGGCATTGGTGACTTCAAAGCCAGACTACTGGATTTAACTGGACTTAATCATCTCCTGTTTTGATCCAGGCTGGCAATTTCTTTCTGGTGTCAAGTTCCTCTATTACGAAAAAACACCCCGAATCAACCAACCAACCAACCAACCAACCAAAAAATAACCTTTGGGGAAAAAAAGAAACAGTACCTTGGCATAATGTTTTCATGTGCCAAGGGACAGCTTTTCTCTAAGGACAGAAGGCTGTATCACTGACAGGAAACAAGCACACGGCTGCACGGTATCAGTGGCAGTTTCAGTTCTTATGCGGCGAGTAAGTGGCTTTCCATGTGTCAGAGGGTAAAGAGGAAAAGAAGAGTAACACAAGCTGATTGTATTGGCACTTTGTATCTGCTGAGGAAAAGGCATTGCCACCATAAACGGAAAAGCCACATTATGAGTTGTAAGTGGAAAGCCAAAGAGCAGAACTCAAGAACGAATGTATTGGAAAATAATTGAACAACCCTAATCCCATTTCTTAAAGTGAAAAAGGACTGCCCAGGCCCTTCCTCCACCATAATCTTTGCAGTCCTGTTCATCTCCGACAAAATGGTGGTGCCTCATTATCAGTCTGGTGATGTGGCCAAGATATCTGGGTAGTGAAGAAAGAGACTGACCTTCCTATCTTTTTGATTTTCCTTCTGCTCCCTCTCCCTTAGCCTATAACAAGATGTTCTCCATGCCTCTCCTCTGCTGTTCTCCAGGGAGGTGTGGGGTGTGTGTCTGGAGAGGTGGGAACTGGCAGCCATTCACAACAAGGGAAGCAATGACACAATTTCAAAAGTAGAACTACTCCCAGACGAAAAATTGTTCAAATCACTGGACTTCAGGCACGGGCAAAAGCAACAATTTTGCAAATCACTGTATCCTTCAGTATTTTGTAATCAGGATGCTTTTCACAAATACTGAAAGAATTTCAAGGGGCAGGTGTTAGGAGCTCAAACGAGGAGAATGCAACATTTTGGACATAATCTTATTCCTCTAGAGGTAAAATAACAGGGCAGAAATTCCTCTAGGTTGCATATGCTGACCACTGCCCAAACCAACACCCAGGAGAAATAAAAAAATCTTGCATGCTCCTCCAATCCCTGCTACACAGCCCACGAAAAATTAATTGGCTGAGATTTAACTAAGCCACGCTAACAGGCTTAGCTCTATTTCATCAGAGAAATTACTTACTATTCCATGCAGACTCAAAAGCCTTTCAAACTATAGATCTCATGTATCTTATGCTTCACAGTGATGGCTGTACTGCAAAGACAAGTTGGGATTCATTTATCTATCGAGAAAAGCAACTTCTGCCTTTGCAGCTCTGCTCTACCTAATGATGTGATATAAATGCCTCATTTTCAGCATCTTTGAGATAGCCACCTTGAACCTATCTTGAAATATGATAAGAGTTAGGTCACTGTAATAATGCAAACACACTGGGAAAAATATTATTCTATGATGACTTCCAGAGATTAATTCTCTCATGGAAAATACTTGCAGGCATCCAGTAAAAAGCATCAGGATGGAAATTAAAACAATTTAATAGATTCAAGTTATTCTATAAAAATTATTTTCCTTATTATATATAAGCTTATATATATTATAAGCTTATATATTATGTCAGAGTCTTGGAAAAAACAGCAGAGACAGAAAACTGGTAATGATGTGTACAATGTTATTTTGGCTATGCAGCATTTTTATCCAACATTTTTTCCTATTTGTTTTTCTTCTTTCCCTTTCATTCTCATGCTGCATTACATCTTCACAAACAAAAGAGTGGGAAGGGCTGAGGTATGCTGAGAGAATATTTGAGGTATATCTCTTATGCCTTTTTTAAGGCTATTTTTGTAAACATTTTTGCTTGCATACTTGGCACCTAGTTCAAGACACACAGTGAGCCTGAGAGGCAACAAAAACAAGACATTCCAGTTGAGATGGGCAAAAAAAGGAGAAAAATCTGACACAATGCTAGTTCTCTTCATGTCTGGAGATGTTAAGGGTAGCAGCCAGCAGAAAGATCAAGTAAAATAGACAGCTACTTCCAGGGAGAAAGGAGGACTGCCAAATGTCCCTACTGCATACACTTCATTTGATAGAATACCAACATGTGTCAGGCTGGCATCCATTGTGATCCCATCAGGCATATCAGCCGCAACATACAGCTTGAACAACCTACAGACTACGCATTCCTCTCAATTCATTCTGTAAGTAGCAGTTTGTAACTAAAGAGGCACAATTTGCTTAAAAATTAATCCTATTCCCTTGCATTTTTGTCTCATGAGTGAGCCAATCACACAATACACAAGAGAATAAAAATTGGAACGTGAAATAATGTTGCGGATTTCCTAATTTCTAGTATTTGAAGAGTAGTATTCATTGGGCTAAGAAAAGTTCCATCCAACATAAACTATTTGTTGAATATCATGAAGAAATAAAAGCTCAATCATGTGTAAATCTTGAGTGCTTAAGAACTCAGTGCCACTAAGCAAGTATTTCAACCATCTTCTAGGGTTTACTGTTCCCACAGCAGAGCCCGAGGAAGAGAAGCAACATGTGTTTCTCTTCCCCTTTGGTGCAAGGTCAGCAGGCATGACATGAACACAATTCACAAATGGCTTAAAATAAGCCTGGCTCACTTTGCTTTGAAGCAAAAGAGAAGCATCCATACGGGACATTTCACTGTCTCTTTGAGGGGGCACAAACCTTCATCAAAGTGTGAGAACAGCCAGGATCGGAGCCAAATATTCCATATGTTCTCACAAACCCAGATACTCACAACCCAGGTTTTGCTCATGTACTAAGACCATCAAGGGATGATTAAGTGTGGCTGAACTAGAAGCAGCTGATGACAGCTTTATCATGCCAAACAAACACAGAACAGCCAAGCCATCTGTGTTTGTGTGCTTATGTTTAAGACTGTTCAAACAGTTCAGAGCACATTACAGAAAAATATAATAAAGTATGCACTGATTCTTTCTCTCAAGATAAGTGTGTTTATACATGTCCAAGGAAAATAGCACTCCTAGTGCCTGACATATACATAGGATGGGTACAAATCAATGTTTAATTTATTATACTTCCATTTGTAATTTGATACTTGTGCTTTGAACTCTTGGGGCTGCCCAGGATAATTAAAGCCGTGAATATGTAACAGTTTTCCTCGGGAATTGTTTTCCTACCCAAAAGTGACTCCTGTAAAAGCTTGTTCAGTTATTCCTGTGTTATGGAAGGCTGAGCAGGGAACAAAGAAAATAAAGTCAAAATGTATTGTATTTGCATTTTCCCCTCACTTCACGAATTATGGAATCATGGCTGGCCTGGAGAACTGGAACAGTTTAGAGAGAAGTGATTTGGTATTCTCCCATGCCTGATATAAGATGCAAGTTCACACTCCCCTGGTGTCTTAGGATCTCAGGATATTTGGAGAAATGTTTTGAAAGGACATAAACGGCAGAGAAATATTATTGTCCTTGAACTTGACAGCTGTCCCTGAGTATGCTGCAATTCAGGTACTGAAGAAATCCCCACCACCAGGAGAGCTCACCAGTTGAAAATCTTTCAGATAAAAGTTGTTGAAAAGTAATCAGAAAATAGGCTGGCTCCAAGGTCAGGCAGGCTTTCTCCACAGCCTGAGAGCCAGAGTAATTGCACAGAATCCTCTGCAAACTGACGTTCAGAGTCTTCTGCACTTCAGATGGGCAAAACAGCAAAACAACAAAACAGCTAAGGGATACCTTGGTGCTTCAAGAGACAGGTTCACACTGAAGCAAGACACATTCACCCACATAACCTTAGACATTTACACATGCAATTTTGTGATGGTATCTTGCACCTACAGATGCAATTTTAAAATAACCCATCTGGCTAAAAGCAGTCTAAGATTGAGAATAACTATCAGGTACCAGAACACAAAAAGTAAGGTGAAGTATCAAGCAAGTGAACTGCACCAAAATCCAAAACTCTGTTTTGTTAAACCCTTAGTACAAGTCCTACAAAAACAGTTACAAAAAAAAAAAAAAAAGAAAAAAGAAAAGCCTGGTAGAAGCACAACACTCTCAGACCCAGGAGATGTGCACATGCATGGCAGTGCAGTTCCCAACCCTTGGCTGGGTTCTTCAGTCCAAGCTTATACATTCAGATAATTAACTCCCTGATCTAGATTATAATACTCTTACCTATGCTGAGGTTTTATTTATGATTCCTCTGAACCCAACTTAAATAAAATACCACCATCTCACTTCATCAAGGCAGCAATGAGTGTACCATAAAAAGATTAAATGATAGAGAAGACAAAAATTGGAGCATTCACACAGATTCTCACCAAGGAGCCACTGGCTCTGAGACAGATGCAGCTCAGTTAAAAATAGAGTTTGGTATCCCTGCATCATTCAGTGCAGCCTTAGAACTAGATGGAGCACTTGATAAGGGAGACTTTTTAAAGAAAGGTAACAGACAAAGGAAATTTCATTGGAGGTAACCCTAGAACACTGAAGGTTTTTGCATTCTGGGGAGAAAGATGGCTCTCCCTCACCCAGTGGCCTGACAGGTACCCATCTGCCACAGAGGGACCTTCCCCAGCCACATGAAATCTTCTGAATTGCAGCTCAAGCCTTTTTCAAGCTGAGCATCACTCATCAAAAATCCAACACAGGAATATTAAAAAGCAGCATGGGAGTCATTCGGTAAAACAGTGCAAATATGTAGTGCTTGCAAAAATGCAAGCATTCCTCTCATCTTTAATAGTTTCTTTTTTAAAATGATGGATTGAAGATCTTTGTTTCAAAAATATCTCCAAGAAACTTGTGCATCCCATACCACCATTCTGTGTCTCGCGTAGATAAATCCATAATACAATAAGGCACTAAGAGCTCAGGAAGAAAATTCACAAAGAAAAATGATTACAGTGGATGCCCCAAGAAACAATTAAAGCCACCAGCAAAAAAAACCTACAGAGAAGGTTTAATTCCACCTGGCTTGCCTCCTCAGAGCAGCCTCTTTAAAAACATTCTCAAACTCACCATCTAGTCAAAAGGAGGTAAATTTAGGAATTTAAATTGGACATGAAGAGATCCCTTGAGAAGACAGCTATTGCTCTCCATTGGCAATATATGGGAAGGTAAGAACCTAATCTTAAGGCAGTGCACACAGTGCTTATTGAAAATCTGTACAAAACCTCAAAAACTTACCTCATTAGGTGCTGGAATAGGAACTTATTTCCTACTCCTATTTAAGGTTATTTCCGTACTTATTTCCTACTCATTTAAAGTTTCAGACTTCCAGTAAAATTTAAACATACATCTAAAATTAACTACACAGACCCATTTTAAAAGTAACTAAATCAATAAACTAGTAATACAAGGAATAGCAAAGAAAAATGGAAGGATTTTTCAAAAGTAATTATAATTTCTTTAAAGCAGTTCTGCATTTTGGAAGTGCCCTGCAAGTCATGAGTGTAATATGAATGATTGTACTCAGAAAGCATAGTCAGAAGGATAAAGACACATCAGGTAACACAGAGGTGACCATAATAAACAGATGACCACGTTCACTCAAGATAAAATGGAATCAAGTTAGAAAGTTTAAAACATTAGAAATAAAACAAAGTTTTCTATGTATTTGTTGGTAGGGCTGAACTGAAGGCAAGCTTTTACACAGAGTTATTCCAAGGCCTGAGTAAGATCTTTGCACCATGGATGCTGGTCTGAGTGTTTTCCTCCTAGCATAATTCAATACCTGATCAATTCTCCCTTGAAAATAAACTGGAAACCATGCTGTGAGACATTTCCTAACTAGGATCTCTGAATTACATCCTACCAAGTACCATTTACCACATTAAGACATTATATATTTATTGTCAAGTATATAGAATTAATTACAGAATAAAACCACATTTAATCTGTCCTGTTGCTCAAAGAGCATTATGGAAATATAACTGATAAAATTCAATATATCAATGCAAGATGACTGTCTAGATTCAGAACAACCTGAAACCAGAAAGTATTCCCCTTGGGAAAAGCTTGAACATATTAAAGAAGGTGGAGTTTCACTATCCTGAAGGGAATCTCTGAACAAACTTGTTTGATCCAGCCTGTAACACAAAACACACTTATGTGAAACACACATACAATGACAAAATGCAGCAAGTCAAACCCCTCAGAAGGACCTCAAGAAATGTCACTGTGATCCCTAAGAAGGACTGGGTCCCAGTAAATAAAAGAGCAAATGCAGCATGGTTAAACTTTAATTATATTTGGCTCCCTCAAAACAGATGCTCACAGACAGATTTCTGTTTCACCCACTAATGACTGTCATACACAATCATGTCACTGATTTCAGAGGGCTGCAGGGTTTGCACGCTTGCAGGCAAAACTGACAAGACACAGCTAAAGAATATTCACAAAATCCAACACCCTGCTTCATCCAACAGGGATGTTCAGACAGTGCAACAGAGGTAAGAGAACCAGACTGTGCCATACTGTTTCAGGAAGAGGAACAATCGTCAGACTGCTGGTGCCTGTTACAACCTCTGCATGTAAGAGCAGGGGCCCTCCTGACTGTGCTTGGGAAGCCAGAGTGCATTCCTCCTGTTCACTCTCTGGTCTGGGTTCCTGGATCATCACATACTGATGAGAGGATAACAAGGTAGTGATATGAAAAGACAAACACAGGTAGGCAGGGGGTCAGAAGGAAGAGGTACATCACAAATATGTGCAGGGGAAGGCAAGCTGTTGGGAAGTCAATATATGCCTTGGGTGTTTCACATTGCCTCAGAGTAAACCCCTTCCCAAGAAATCTGTTTTTCCAATTACTTCAGCTGTGACTCTCATAAGATTTTAGAGTGGGCCTTGGTCAACTTCAGCTTTGTGTTGCAAGATCTACAAAGAATGCAATGGGAAATGGATGCACTCATTCCCAGTTTGAGGCTGTGTCTCTCAAGCTTGGGTCTTACCAGCTCAGATGAGAACACATCAAAGTGGAGTTCCAGTGTGAAGCTTGAGTCTGGTGTTATGCAGCACTGCTGTCACGAACCTCATTTCATTAATTTTTATTAAAATCAGCTTGTTTTTCTTGCAGCTTAAATAGAGAAGTAAGAGGAAATGGAAACAAACACTTCTGTCCCATTCCTTCAGTTCCGGGGGTGGATGGAGCCTTAGTGTGACTACAAACCAATTCTTACATACACGTAAGGGTCACCACTGATTTTAAACATGTTCTTCAAACACCAAGTAGAGATCAGACCCCATCTTTGTATCCCAGCTCTGCCCACAGCAGCACTTTTTTCCCCACAAGGCACTAAATTACTCCAGCACTGAGAGAAAACCAGTGCCACCATCTCCAAGGTGAAAGCAGAGCCTGGATTTTGCAGAAGAGTAAGCTTCCACCTCTCACCTTCCATCATAACCCATTTCCTTCTGTAATCCTGCTGTGCAGGCACCATCTGTTTCCCCAAAGGGAAGGTGCCTGCTCTTTGAGGAATGTAGAAAAACTGAGGTTTTGAGAACACCACAATTACTCCTTGTCCATATAATTACACTCCCTGTAAATCTCACCAATACCCATCCTTTCTATTTCAAGCTCCTTACAGTTGTACCATAAAAAAAGAAAAAAAGAAGGAAAATTAACAATTCATCCAATTCTTGCTGATCTGATGCAGAAAAAGAAGAAATAAAATTTCTAGAAAGCATTAGAGTGCACAACTCACTACTGAGGAAATATCATTGGGTCACTCTGGCCTTTAGAATGAACTATTACCTTCCAATGAAAAGTATAGTCCATATTGTGTCGAGAAAACCCTTATCTATTACTTGGAAGCAAGCCCTGGCTGCCAATTGATTGTGGCCTATGAAGGCTCCAAACAAGATGGGCTTTGAGCCAGAATCTGTTCACATGTAGAGAAACATCAGCAAAATCAGCCAGTCAGGATTTGTGTCACAACAAGAACTGTGGTACAAATCTGATTATTTGCACAAGGAAGAAGAAAAAGGAAACGTGGAACTAATTTTCTTTATGGACTTTAATCTTCCCCTTTTGTTCATATTTAAAGTTCCTTCTTGCCTTATCTTGTCTGCTTTGATTGTAAGCTCTTCAGGGCTTTTTGCACATTTCCAGTGTCCACCACAAGATCAGCTAATGAGTCTTTAAAGCATTACTAGGGTTCATCTCACTTCCAATTCCACAACTGCCTTAATCCTTAATATTCTGATGTTGATTTTTAATTGTTCTTATCTAGAGCTTGTTTCACTAATCCTAATGAACCACTGGCTTCACAACACTGAACGAACTCAAAATACAGCAAACTGTTCTCCTGCTGGAAGAATAACAGTAAAGCCAAAGGCTGATTTTGAACACTTTTCACTAAGAGGCTAAAATACAAGGGCATGCTCATTCTTGTTTTCAGAAAACACAGTGGCTTTGGTCAAAGGCTCCTTGGCATTTTGGGGCTCAAAAGTGCACAGCTGACCCCTGCTGATCTCTAGTTTTAGCAGCAGAAAAGCAAGAAAATGCAGCATTGGCATCTGCCAACTGTATTTGGGCACCCACAGACAGAACAAGACGAACCAATATGAGTTGACAGCCTTAAAATATTATCTGATCCATATTATTTTCATCTTAGGCCTTCATTTAAACCTGCAATTTAGACAATGACATGTTTCTTTCCTTTGCAGAAATGCAGACAAGACATTTTGCACATGAAAAGTTTGACATTAGCAGAGTGAATTATAGGGATATTGATGTACTCTGATTTCTCAAAAGGTTACTGTGATCTTTTGTTGATTAAGAGACATGATGCCACTAAGAGAAAAGCTTCAGTTGCTATTAACAACATCTCCCAGTGGAACATCAAACATTTTTACAAGAAGTGCTGGATAACACAAGGAAAGGTTATTTCTCATGTCAAAGCAGGAAGTCTGCGACCTTAATTAATTTGCTTTGCATTATAGTATGAATGTAAATGCTTGATTGAGGCAACAACTGATGCACTATTCTTCACAGCTCAGAAATCAAGCATTAAAAGGCACATGTAAGAAAGCTTTTTCCAGGTGATAGCCTTTACATCTGCTGGCCATCTTGTTCTTTCAAGTGAAAAAGATATGAAGGAAAAGAAGCTACCAGCAAGACTAAATGTAATTTTAATAAAAAATGAACTGCTATTTTATATCATGATTTCAGATGATTATGATATCATGACACAAAGTGATGAATGGCAGATTCATGACGAATCTTTTTCCCATAAAGATACTGAAAGTGAGAAGAAATTAATCTAAACCAGACTACTGCTAACTGGACCCAAACCACTCCAAGCATATCTGACATAAAACACGGAGGTGCTGACTTCAGTTCAAGGTGATAGCCCCCTCTTTCTAAACACCCTCATTCATAACCCACACATGAGATTTTTCTACCCTCTCCAAAGACATGGAGCTGGCATAGAATGAAATTCTTGTCTTCAGGACTCATGCATTTGTTGAAGAGATACAAGACAACCTCATCTTTCACACAGCCAACTACAAACTCCTACTGGATAACTTGAACTTGTTGCTTAAAGGACTGGATTTAAAAGATGGAGTGGGGGGGTGCAGAAAACCTACAACCAATTATCATTCCATCATGGAAGGCCTGGAAAGGGGAAAATACATCTTTAGTCCACCTTGACATAAACGTATAAAGACATAATTTTGGTGACAGGGTGAAAAATCTAAACAAAGATTAACCTGAAATGGAGTACGCAAATGGAGTCCTTGTAATGCAGTGATGCATGAAAACTGGATCTGAACACGTGCTTTGGAAATCCAGATCTGAAAGCAGATGCATGTGTGATGGCACGAGACTGTTTTTATCTCAATTACTAAAAATGCTGCACTGGGGGAAGAGGAAGGGGATGCTGGCAGACAGCTGAAAACAGATGTGAACAAGCTGCCCTTTCCCACTCACAGGGCTGCCCTGGGTGCTCAGGAGGACTGCCCAACCAGTAAATGAAGAAGTATGGGAACTCAGACTGCCTCACAGAAAAGAGACTTGCACAAATAAGGATTTCCACAAAACAGTGATTCCTCTCTGTCAGATTCACTGCATTGCTGCTGAGATGAGGGCATTAAAACCGAAGGGCTAACAGGATTTACCACCATTGCAAGCAGCTTTCAGAGTTGTTCTCTGGTTATCTCAGTTATTTAAACTAATGAATCTCCGTTTTCTATTGATTGTCATTTTAATTGATTGTTCTTTTTTTTTGGTTTGGCTTATCCCCTGACATGAAAGACATCGAAGAAGGCTGGCCAAAATGAGATATATGCAGGCTGGTGTTAGGCTCCTCTGTAACCCAGTTCATTACTTAGAAGAAAAGGGTGCTGCTACCTGGAATGCAGTAGCTGGATGATAAATAGCCAGTGACTGTTTATGGAGCATTTCTTGGGAGGATCACTGTCAGGCTGACAGCTTTCAGACATATATGGATTCATGTACGGGAATATAATTATGCTTGTTTTTTCCACAAATGTGGAGAAAAAGACAAAAATCCTTCAAAATGGTGTTCAGTGGGCTGAATATTCCAATACCTGTGATTTGAAATTTGTAATTTCTTTTTACTCTAACTCTATCTAGGTACTAACAATTCTAGTTAAATATAAGGATCCCATAGGAACTGTGAAAAGAAATAAAAAGGTCTTGATCAAAACCCAAGAATAAAGGAACAGGAGCAGGGCAGAGATGGCAATGAGACAGAAGTCCAACTGGAAGGTTACACATACCAGCAGTCCAGCCACGGCCCAGTATTTTACCAACTTTAAAAAAGGACAGTTTTCAGCAGGTATTGTGGAAAAAACAATAAAGTGGCTTTGCTGTATGTGTGAAACTAAATGCAAGGTTGAGGATATATATGGGAATAGGCATCCCTGAAATATAAAAAGTGAATCATGGACAAGATCATTGCCTTTGGAATTTGATTAGATTTTGAAGGGAAATATAGAAGGATAGATGAGATGGCTGACACAAGTGTTTATTTATTATATAAATGCTCCTCATTTGAAGGCAGAAAACTAGAAAAGAAACTTGAGAAAGACGAAAAAAAGGCCAAACATGAAATAAAAAAACAATTGCTTGTTTTTTTGGTTAACAGTTTCAAGTTTCCAAATCTTCATAGAGCTTCCAATTTGCTCTGCATTCAGTGAAGTGCAGAGTGCACATCACTCACTTGTTATTTTCTCAGCTTATATTTTTCCCTCCACAGGTCTGTGCAAAGCTAATTTGCCTTTTACTTACGGACTCTGAGCAGTTTATGGGCACTGCATTCACGCTGCCTGCTCTGCTGCAGAAGCAGCTATCACCAAAACACCCCTGACACTGCCTGCAAGACATATTAGCGAGTGAATTTACATCTGCTTGTGACTCCTGTGTATTTTTTTTCCAATTCTACTATACGTGTCCCACATGTGACAATTTTAACACTGTTTTCAGCACTGTTTTCCCTGCATCATATCTATATCATACGGGCAAAGCCTGCATTTATTCCTACTGATAATTTACGGCTGCTGTCAGCATCAAGCACTCAATGCACAGAGGCGTGGACCTGGGAGCAAATGTATCAGAAACACCCCTTCTCCTGCATTCCCCTTTTTCTCTTCAGTTAAAGGCACTTCTGCTCAGGCAGACAGGGGCATTCGTGCTGGTGGGCAGTGGCAGATGGGCAAGAGAAGAGCAATGCCACCCCACACCCACTCCTGCTTCCCCACACGCTCTTCGGAACGCAGGGACCGCTGCTCTGCCCAAGACTCACAAACAGGGGGCCACCTGCTCCTGCACACTGGCAGCACGGCCAGGGCTCACCCTGTCCTTACGTGGAGGTAAGGTCAGGTGGCATCCTGTCGCTGTGGGGCTTTCCCGGGCAGGGAGGAAGGTGTGGGCTGGCTCCCTCTGGTCAGCATCAGGTTTACATGACGTGAATGCACATATGCCCTCTCTGCTGCTTTGCTTCCTGCTTTTTAACAGCAATTGTTCCTATCAACCTGTCTCTTTGAGAATGTGTCACATTTTCCAAAAAATAGATTTGGAGGCTATCTAGTGGCTTCTGTGAAATAGATTAAAAAGAAAAAAAATGCAATTCTGGAGGATTCAGGTTTTTACTGATGGTTCCGACAACATAAACCCAGTGCTTGGTTTGGCCAGCACAGCCCACAGTTAAATTTGACCTACAAAAATAAATGTAGCCCAGACTGTACATGAAATAAATACTCCTATAGCAAAAACAGTATCACAGTTGAAAGATGACTGGGAATTGTGCTGCTTGAAGCACTGGTTCCAGTAATCCCAGACATCACAAAAGCAAGTCTACTTTATGATTAATTAGAAAAACACAAGAAAAAAAAAATTAAGTAAGAGGAAAAAAAAAAAGGCCAAACATGCTGACTGCTATGTTTTGGAAGCTACAGTCAGGTGCCTCCAGGGAGATGCAGAACTCTCCTAATGGTGAACCAGTGAGACCAATATCAGGAGGTACCACATCCAGGTATGAGATCCTACACGGAATATAAGTTACAGAATGCATAAATAAATACATCCTTAGTGGTTCTCAGAGATAAGCACCCAAATTATTTGATACTAGCTGGTGAGGCAGGCAGAAAAGGAACAGTAGCATCCCACAGAAAAGGAACAGTACCAAAGCTCAGAACCACGGCAAAGGAGGGCCAAATGGCAGAAGAGATACTCAAACTCTGCCACGTGTTGCTGTGACTCAGGAATTAGGTGCAAGGCTGCAGTAGCCCATTAAAGCAAGGTGGCAGCGAGAGACATGAATCCTCCCGACAAAGAAGGGTAAAATGTTTCTCCACAGCTCTGAAAGCACCATCCATGTTAAGCTTTTAAGTACACACAGCCATGCTGTTTCCCACACACTTCAGAAACAGATGGATACATAAGTCCCAGTTAGGAACACTGACTGCAGGCCATCCTGATTACAAAGCCCCTCAAAGCTGCCACTGTGCTGGAGCACCTCTCCAAGAGGCAGCTGCTAAGGGGTGATTACAAATGATCAGACTATGTAGCCAAACTGCTGTGCTCAAGGGATGATGGCTCTCAACTCCAAGCCAAAAACACAGATCCTGCCATGAGATGCTTGTTCTGTGTGGTCCTCTCCACAGCTTTGAGGAGGAGGAAAGCAGAGACAAAAGGAGAAACGGAGCACAACATCCATGTCCCCAAATGCTGTGTCTGCATGGCATATTACGGACTCACCCTCCTTCTGTTTATCTGGGGTTGTTCCACTTCAGCCCTCAAAATGGATCATAGATTTTAATCCTATCAACTTTCTTGACTTACTGCTTTTTTTTACAAATCTATTGTCAGCCACCGTTTGACTTTAATGAAGATTTACTGACTAAATACAACCACTGTCATACCCACATTTCTGAGGATGCAATGCTGGAAAATATGAGCTCGTGCATTTGTTTCTTGGATATCCAAGAGAAAATGTTTATATTTTCAATTTCTTTTCCCCTCCACATTTTCAAACAAAACACGAAAGCAATCTCTAATTGTTATTTCTTTAAATGTTTGTTCAACTATGAATTTACTTGGCCTTTTTTACAGTAAATATCACTTGCTGACATGTGAGAATTACTCATCACTGCTGAACAAGTAATAAAACCAGGGAATAAAATGACAGCAGAGGACAGGAATCAGCACGTTCCTGAATTTGGTGAGCCACATCCCATCTTGGTACAACTTCACTCAGAAGAGAAACGTGTGCTTTCACCAGGTAACTATGTGGCCTTGACTTTAACTCTTCTATTAAGTTAACAGAAACAGAGTGACATTCTCGGGTCAAGCAGTAGGTTGCAAACCACACAGAAAGTGCTGACAGAGCTATTTCACCTGTGCCTTGATATTTTTCAAGTGACTGATTTTAAAAATAAATTGCTAACAATGCAACCGCAGGAATATCATGTTTGTTTATTCTCACATCAGTGACTGAGGAGCTGTAAATAGGTGTGACAGCTGCTGCATCTCCTCTGTTGTCACCACTCTGCTCCTCCTGTGAGACAGGCAGTGAACAGGATGACTACTAGGACTGACAGGAGCATAGTATGATCCTGAGGCAAAGAGTTGTACATGAGCTCTATTACTCCTAAACCGATGTCAGGGTTTCTGTCAAAATCAGCACGCAGAAAGACGCAGCTTATTTTTGGGGAAGAGCACACCCTGTTCTGCTTGTTGGCCAAGCTGTACTGAAATGGTGCAGAGTCTGAAAGCCCCAGTTTTCCAAACTTCTGTAAGATCACCTGCCAGATTCATTTTGAAGGAAACTATACCATAGTTTAAAAAAACCAAACAACAAACCAGAACAAGATAAAAATCAGAGCTTCATAGTCATGAATCCAGTACCAAAAGACAGGGCTATAAGCTTCAAGCTATAACTTCATTAATATCCAGAAGAATTTGAGGGATGCTCTGAGCATTACCTGCTGGGCCACCTGACTGCACATGTGGAGTAAGAAGGATTTGCTGCTTTGCCTCTGCAACCAACGGCCAGTTTAAGCTTCCACACTGAAGAAGCGCCAAACTGAGAATCAGTGCTCACTAAGGCTCTTATCTCCTCTGTGGCATTGTGGGACAGTCCTGCCTTCCTCTCTGTATCCTTTAATTTCAGGTGAAACTTTACACTGTTCATGAAAAGTTGAGGTTTATGAGAATGAAAATCACATTAGAGGTTGAACTCAGTAAGTTGTAGATCACTGCTAGATGCAGCAGTTGGACAGCAACCCTGAAATACAACAACCAACAGACACAGCTGTATTGTCTCTGGTTGCCACCCTGTGTTCTTGCCCATGCTGGCCCAGCCTGGCCATGCAGCAGCTCTCAGCTATGGTCCCTCATCTCCCTGGTCATGCCACAGTCCTGTGGGACAGAGCTGAGACACCACAGACAATCACACTGCTGTGGTGCAAGCTCCCAGTCACGTCTCACACAAATTTACAGCATATGCCTGATGGCTGCTTATATTGTAGTGTCCCTGAGATCTCCAGAGTAAGTATGGAGATGCATCCATTCCTTAAATGTCACATATTTCTGTATAAAAAAGATATCATGGATGTGGTGGAGTCCAGCTGAATTACTGTCATAACCTATGGGCAATACAAAGTATGATTTTTTTTTTAAATAATTAAAAAATCTAACACTAAGAAATTATTGAATCTGTTTGCTTTAATGAACTTATATTTTTGATTAGGCAAGGCTAAACTTAGAGTGTAAAACTATGTGATTAGTTTTCTAACAGCAAAGATCAGGTGTCAAAACAAGACCAACTGTCATTACAGAAGAGACTTTCCTATTCATTGTTCTCTAGAGCTGAGTTTTAAGATTTTTAGTAACAGTTGACTTTGCCATTTCCAAAGCCAATAGTTACAGAAATAATGAGCTGGTTCCTGGGAGCTGGCCAGCATTCTCTACACCAATTCAAATCAGACCATGTTGTGTCCTCAAGGAAGATAGCAGAGTTTGGCCAAACCTACCTTTGCTTCCTCTTCCCATTTTCCCTTCACTTTCCAGCATGACCCATGGCATATGCTGGCACCTGAAGGCTTTAAGGCACAGCAAAGTATTGTTATCATGGCAGCCCAGCCAGCAGCTTATGTCAGCATGTTATCTTCTGCCTTCTCCATGCCCTCCCTTCTGCCAGCCAGGTACCGTGCAGACCAGAGGTTGGGAGACAAATGTTTTAGAGGCAGCAGTGTTTATTTAGTCATCCAAATACCCGTCTTTAAAGCACTGTTAAGGGTATTATGTACACTAAAGTGATAAGCAAGATATGTACCATGAAAACCACCCATGCTGAAAACTACAGCTGGCTGGGTAAAGGTTACCTGTGAAAGTATAAAGGACAGTTGTAAGAGAAGTCAGGAGGGGCATGTCTCTTCTCACACTTGATAAGATTACAGGAGAAATTAGTTGCAAAACTACCTCAGAGAACAAGGGAGAGAGCAAGCACAGCAATTCAATTTCTTCTGCTTCTGTTTCATGTCCTTGAGAAATGCCAGAGAACGCACCAGGAGAGTAAAACATCTGCCACCCTGACAACAAATTTCACCGCCTTGCTCATCTGCACCGTTTCACCGCATGTTCAATCAGACGGCTCAGAGACCAACACAGAATGAACCATTTCACAGCCTGGATCTTATCACAGAATAACCATTTGGCATGCCGTTATGTTAATAACCACATATTCAATGAAGGTCACCTCTAGGTCTGTGGGGGGAAAGATATTATAGGACAGGCAAAGAGAGAAGAGTGTCTGTGAACGAATTTTTAGTCTCTTTCTCACAAGTGACTTCTGGGCTCAGCATCTAGAAGAGAATTCAGAACCTTCCAGATTGAGGTTGTAAACTACTCTGCTCTAGCTGAAGAACAACTAAAACATAAAACAGAGCAAAGGAGGTGACATTTCCATTCCTGAGGTTTAGATTCTACATCAAGTGCCACTCAATTTTTACTAACCTGCAGCCCAGTAAAGACATACTAACAGGCTTCTGTCTTTAGTAAGCCAGCTGAGAAAGTTTCTGCTGTGTTGCTTACAGTTTCAGTGACTAGCATTTTAGTTTGCTGCTCTGATGCATTTGCATCTCTTGTCCCAGAACATGAGCATTGTTTACTCTTTCGCCCCAATCTTCCAGAACTAAACTCAAATTTCTGTAGGAACTGGACTGGAGCTGGTGCAAATATAGCATCTGAAATAATTTATAGAAGGTAAGGATGGAGGATAGGAGAGACGAAGAAAGAAAGATATCCAAAGAGAAGAGTATACCTGAGGTGGAAGGAAAACATTTTACATAGGCAAACAAGAGAAAAGTAATGAGAAAACCTCCGAGAAAGATGCATAAAAACGTATGTGGTGCATCAAGGAGGGTAAAGGAGAAAGATAAAAGGAGTAACCCAACGTATTTCAAGTGGAGCTCACTTTTAAAGAAGAGCTATTATAATACCTCAAAATGCTTTGGCACTTACTGCAGATTAACAAGGCTTACATACTTCATTTAAGCAGAAGGGAAGTTCAGAGAATTACATACTGTAGGCATGCAGTTCATTAGGGTCTGAGATATTTAAAGGCGATCAGCTGCTCCAAGTCCTTGGGTTCAGCTGACACCTCAGAAATCCTTTAAAACTTTAAATTTTAATATTTCAGCATCAGTCCTATTGTTACTTTTTCTCTCTGAACATACACCTCAATACCTCTATACTTCAGTCGAAGAGACACAGCTTTCTTTTTCCCTTCCATGTAGCAACTCTGGTATTAGTATCTTTTATCAGTCACAGAACCCAGCATACTATCCCACATTTTGCAAATGCTCTTCCAGCTGTTTTGGCTTGGCAGGGAAAAAATAAAAAAGCTACAGTGGAAGTTGTTCCCTTTTTCGTAACATTTGAAAGGCTTACAAACAAAATTACAAAATTACAACAAACAGAACCAGCTGAGGTTAACAGCTTTTAATATTATTACTTTTTAAAACATTTCCACACTAGAGATAACCGCTTTGCAAAATGAAAGGAAATGTCCCTGTATCCAGCAGCCTGCTTCAGAGGTGCGGAGCTTTTCTGAAGTGACTGTAATAGCAATGATTTCTAATTAGCTGCTGCTTGGCAGGTTTGGGCTCTGGCAGCTACCAGCAGTGTGGAATTCAGCTAAGACTAAAGATTCAGTGTAAGAGTAGGTGTCATTTCAAAAGGCTGGTGCTGTGAGACAGACTGAGGGCACTGTGTGGGTGTGTGAGCCACCGGGAGAACGGGCAGGCAGCGAGTACTGCTCACAGCACCAGTTCTGGCTGCCGTGCACTCGTGGTTGTACTCCCAGGCAGGGATCTTCCACCTTGTACTGCCTCTGCTCCCTCTAATCCTGCCAGCACTGCAAAGCACACAGTCAGTAAGCGCTCAGCGTTCCTGGTCTTTGTGTCACAGCTGCCCATGTTTTCTGCTCCTATTCAGTGCCCAGTGTAAGGACAAGCATTGCATTCCTCACTGCAGCACCTGAGCGGACAGGACTGCACACCCTGACCATGCAGCACCTTCAAAACAGACAGCAAGGAGTTCGCACACTTCATTCTGACCCTTTTTTGTTCCAAAGTGGTAATAACTTGCATATGAAATGTCAGGATCCTGTTTGCCAAGGGCTTCCATTCCATGGAAATGGAACAATCCCGACATGTTAACCAGCACAAGAAGTAGATCAAGCCACTGATGGGTAACACAACTATCATCAGTTCACAATCAATTTTCAAGGATCTTCCTTTCATACTTCAGCAGGTATCTGCTGGGAAAAAAGTGTTTATAACAATCACAGAGAGCCATCACTATTCCAAAAGACACCTTTAAAAATCATCATCCCTATGAGCAGTGGAAGAGGTTAATAGCAACTCTGTACAGGACTCTATATTCATCAAACCAAGATGTCTGCTGAAACAGCAGACAGAGGGCTCCAACAAACCGCACTGGCTCAGACAGAAGATGCAATTCATGACAGAAAACACCTTCAAGGAAACTAAGTTCCAGCAGAGAGACATAGCAAACTAACAGAGCCGGTCACTGCTGAATTTACTTCAGTTGCTGCTTTAATCTTCTGCTTTCCACATCACTGCACTCCATTTGAATGGTCTAATCTTTGATCAATGATTTAATTTGATGGTGTATGGTCACCAAAGCATCACACTGCTTTACTTAATCCTACAAAACCCTTTGAATCATTCGGAGTTTTTTGCTTTTGTCTGTTATGGGAATGAGATTAGGAAGGTGGTAAAACTAGCTTCCTAATGGCCAGCATCCATTCCCAGGATTAAACCCATTAAACCAGGATCTCCACCCCCATGTTTGCGGCTCATCAAAGAACTGAGAAATTCATCCTAGATTAGCCAAAACCAAGATAACACCGACCCCCACTCCCTCCCCAGTCTATAACCAGTTTAGATTGTCTAGCCTATGGAATCTGAGCTATCCGGTTGCTACCCAGAAACTCCATTCTCATCAAGTCTGCCATGAGAATAATTGCTCAGTATAAGAGAGAGTTGTGCTCTCACTGTTCAAGAAAAACCAGGAACCCGAACAAGCAAGAAGTTTGTCTTGAATGTAGTGCTGCTTCAGTCTCCATTCCTCTTACCTGCCATCTCTAGCTATTCTCTGTGTACAACAGGGCCCCAGCTACTGCTGCAATCAACTGTGTTGTGAAATGCTTTATGTCTGTAAAACATGTGAATGTCTATCTGCTATTATATTACAAACCTCCTTTGTACACTCAACAAAGATGGAAATATATGACATCTGCTCTGCTTGTGAAGTTGTCAGCACGTAACTGCTGAAAATCATGTAAATTATTTCAAAAAATATTAAATGTGTCACAGAATTAGTCTCACAGTTAATGGGCACATGAAACACAAATAAATAATTTCCAGTTTCTTCTAAACCTCGTTGTGCAAGGGTGCACAAACACATGTGCCACATGAGCCACATCCCACTTTCCCTTCCCCACCACCCACCTCCTACCACATCCTCCTCTTCCAACATTCAACAGCTCTATGAGAAATTAGTCATGCCATTAATTGATGGAAGCACAGCCACTCCAAAACACTTAGTCTCAGGCTTCCCTGAATTAATAATATGACCAATAGTAGGTTTCCTCTTGCTCTCCTAGGATATTTTCCTATGAATTGCAAAGCATTCTCTTACCATCTGTGGCAGGCTTTAAGATACCTCATTTTAAGCAAGTGGACAGTCCTGCTGATGTTACTGGAACAATATACACGTGTTCCAAGTGCAGTAAATGTTTAAGTGTTTTGCTGGATTGGAATCACTGCTTTTAACATCTTTTGACAGCAATTACAAGCACAATCCTGAACAACGGCCTCCTCCAAAGTGCAGCACCAACACTTTATAAAAACAGTATGCCCAAATCTCCAATGAATTTTCAAAAGCTTTGCTGGAACAGAAATTTCTGCTATACAAGACTTGGAAATGCAGTCTGCAGTGTTACTGCAGTGATAAGAAAAATGCTGGGATTCCTCTTGTTCCCCACACTAATAAAAATCTAAAAATTGTGCCAAGCAGCCAGCAGAAAGAAGATGATTCTCACCTCAACTGTTGGCAACATCCTGGGTGAGGGCACTGATTTCTACACACGGAGCAGGATTTCTGCAACATCTGGATTATACAGCTGGTCCCTCTGGCTGTGCTATACCACAGCAAGACATCGGGACTTAAGATTGAACCAAAGCATCTGAGAAATCCTTAGTTAAACTCAGATATCCTCTTTCAGCTTCCTGATGCTTTGATTCTATTTATTATAGGTCAAGACATTCTGGAGGAATCAAAGAATGCCAGAGAAAATGACTTTAACCTTTGGAGGAAAGCAAAGCTGGTAGAGTAATGGTCAGTGCCCTATTATGCAGAAAAGTGAGCACTGAACTGGTTATGTAAAAGAATGACTACAAGCTCCTAGCTAACATTATTAATGTTTAATGCTATAGATCAAAGAGGTTTTGTCTTAGGTCTTAGACTATAATCAGGGCAGCTTTTGACAAGGAGCTGTTTATGCATCTTTAAATCCCAGCTCTCCATTGGTTTGGCATAGAGCTTGCTTTTTGGTGATCCCACTCTTTAAAGCAAAAAAAAATCAGTCCTAAGCATACACCAGTAACGTCAAAGTTTCCAAATGGCCACCATTTAGCACGGTCAAGGATAGACTCTCCAAGTACAAGTGTGACTGAAAGGTCTGTCTGTCTTTCTCCGGAGCTTTCTCGGTGGCACATGTACGGACACAAAGACACATGCAGCTCACGTTGAGCAAGGAGCCTGGATTCTGTTTTGAGCTGGTGGGAATAACCTACCCAAACCACAAATCTAAACTCTCTCTTTTTTAATACCTTCAGATTACCTTGCTGTAAGAAAGAGCACATAGCTAATAAAGGCTTTGAATCCCTCTTGACCCCTGAGATGGAGAAGAGATAAAGAACCAGCGGGAAAACAAATGTTATATTATCCTGCACTCTGGTTCCTCTGTGCTGATACAGCAGAGTACAGCAGATCCTAATTGGGCATCCTCTAACATCCAGAAATCTCATTAGAAAGGAATTAAAGGATACTAGACCTATGTCTGGCATTTCTGGAAAAGCAGCAGTTCTGTTCAGGTGGCTGAGTGTCCAAGAACGCCAAGCACACCCGCTGTGCACACACCAGCTTTGCAGCATGCACATGGGCAGTCCATGTCAGCTGGAAAATATGAGCATAAAGCTGCTGAAGGGTCTGGAGCACAAGTCTGATAAGGAGTGGCTGAAGGAGCTGGGGATGTTTAGCCTGAGAAAAAGGAGGCTCAGGGGTGACCTCATTGCTCTCTACATCCACCTGCAAGAAGGTTGTAGTCAGGTGGGGTTTGGTGTCTTCTCCCAGGCAACAAATGACAGGGTGAATTTGAAACAGCCTCAGCTTGGGCCAGGGGAGGTTTAGATTGGATATTAGGAAGCATTTCTTCGTGCATAGTGTTGCCAAGCATTCAAACAGGCTACCCAGGGAAGTGGTTGAGTCACCACCCCTGGAGGTAATTAAAAATTGTGTAGATGTGGCAGTTAAGGACATGGTTTAGTGGTGGACTTGGTAGTGCTACATTAATGGCTGAACTAGGTCTTAAAAGTGTTTTCCAACCTTTAAATGACATAATGACAACGATGCTATGATTCCGTAAGTCAAAATGAAGGGATATTTTAAATCAAAGTTTGCAGAATCTGCTATTGTAATATTTCCTCATAAATAACTTGCATGACATTATTGACCCTAAATGAACTCAGTTTATCCTGTGTATTCCAGGCTTTTCAGAAGTTATATAGCTCTTAATAATGTATGTTTCACGTGGAAGTGTGGACTTGCTGTTTTGACATGGTAATCGGTAGCTGTACAGTTTCTTCAAGATGCACCAAGGACCACCTCCCTGTTCTGGGGAAGGTGACCTGAATTACTGCCAATGCAATGAAAGGCTTAAAGTCATTTGAATGATCACCGACCATACCTGAAATCCTAGAAGAGTGATAGAGAACACAAAAGGAATGAAATTTAAATTATCTTTATTTTATAATGGTTTTGCTTTCTGTACCAAACTTGTTCATTTGTTTCTCTAGCTCCTGAAGCATGGCATCACCTTTCACATATTAAAAAAATCCCCATCACTCCAATTGAAACAAAAGATTATAAAAATACAACTTTTAATCATTAAACCAAAAGAAAGAATTCAACTTCTTGTACTTCAAATCCTCAGAAACTGTTTACAAAGAGGTTTTGAACATAGAGAATCAACATCGACTATACATAACTTAGTAAAAAAAAATCCACAGAAATGGCCATACTCCCAAGGCTCTTGCTACCTTTTCCCTGTTCTAAACATAAAAGCAGAAAAGACCATTTATCTGACAATTAAAATTTAATTTTTACTGTAGGAAGACATGCCCAACCAAAAAAACATTGCAAATTAAGGAAATCCACTCCTCATTTTCAATATGAAACAGAAAATACACGAAACACTTCAGGAAAATTAAATTGCAAACATAAATCTTGAAAAATGTATCAGTGACATTATGACTGCAGGTGCTGCCCAGCTCATATCAATTTGGATCATACTGAAGACCATGACATCATTTTTTATTCTCTGACTTCCCATTTTTTTCCCCACTAAAAGCTTCTGTTTTTTTCAGGTTGAATACATGTTTCAACCCTGCTCCCATTAACATTTTTTCATCAGCTGGCTGTTAAATTAATATTAATTTTAGTCTGTCAGAAGAAGGGAGGGGGCAGCTCACCCCCGGGCATCCGACAGCAACCCCCTAACCCCTGCTAAAAGCATCGAGTGCTCTTAGCCTGGATGCAGCACTCAGCACCTCCCAAAACCAGGCTTTTGTGCTGGAAGCAAAAGTCTCTACCTATGAGAAGTGGCTATTTCTGAGGTTACCTAGACTACAAGAGCACTCTGAAATCACTGCACAACACACAGAAATGAGCCAGTCATACAGCTTAGCAGTGGCTGAACATCTTTGGCACAGCATCTTGAGGTGTACAGCGTTACTTTAATTAAAATATAGATTTAAAATGGAAACCCAATCACTAGCTAATAGGCTTTGACTAGGTGTGAGTCCTGCTCGTTAGCACAACGGACCTTAAACCAAATTAGAGCACAACCAGAACAGAAGACACCCAAGCATGCGCAATCAACTACTGATGAACACGCTGATGCAAAAAGGCTTATTTTAACAAAAGATTTAATAGTTATAGTCAAAAGCTGTCATTCCTGGCATAGCTAATAAATATAATACAGCTGAGGTGTTCAGATGTGGTTGCTCAAGCTGCACTTAGGAGGAGGCCAGATTTTAACTCTTCATAACATGCTGCAGAATCACTGAGGCTGCAAGTGGTAACCAGACTTACACACACCTTCTGCTTCTGTGTTTACATCAGAGGGGCTCTAAGGCACAGGTCATTTATGGTGTCTCACAAGACACCTAGCAAAGACAACGTGGGTCCACAATGAGCAGTGTAAAGGTGTGATAACACACAAAAGCAACTTATAGGACCATAAATACACTACAGTATCCGGTACAAAAAATTAACTTGAGAGGCAACCATTGCTTGTATGCCTTTAAGCATCTCAGTTTAGGTATTACCTATTTTTCTACAAAATATTAATGTATCTGGTATTCATCAGGTAAAAATGTAATACCTGCTGCAGGTGGATGATAATGAGAGTGATAAGGATGCTAATGAGAGTGATAGCAGGGTATCCTTAAAAGTGATTATGAGCAGGAAGCACAAGTCAATAATCCTCTTGTGTTCTCACTCATCTGTTACTGAAGATCATCTCACTGGACCACACCACCAGAGATGCTACAGAAGTTACTCAAACAAAAAAGACAAAAAGATATAGCAGTGAAAAGAAAGCTGAAGAAAAGCAACACCTAAATTAAAGGAGTGACACACTGGGGGTTAAATGCCACCACGGTGACAGGAATGGAAAGGGCTGACAGTTCAGAAAGGTACAAGAGGGCTGTGACAGGGAGTAACAGAGGTAAGTGCAGCATCAGCTATACACAGTGACCTAACAACTGGATTAATTCCCTTCAGTAGAAAAGGAGCCCAGGAGATCCTCTCCTACAGCTCATCAAAGGTTAATTACACAAATATCCCCTGCAGGAATTCCCCACATGCCCTGTGCTGCACAGACCCAGTGAGCCTTGTGCCTCCACTGGGAGACACCTGACAGCCCTGACTGCTTCCCACCTTCTCGCCACCCAAAGGGCTTTGTGGCACATGGCTCCAAGGTATTCCATCCTTTCTTCCTGAGGTGTATTGCATCGCCTTCACCTCACACTTAAACAAAAACTATCAATTGTCACTTCTTGTGACAGGAAAATAACAAATTAGCCCCAAAGGATCGGGGAGAAAAGCAAATGTTTCACTGTAGACTGTTGCACTAATAACCTTAATAAGTGTAAGACACATTTGCACTGGGAACTGTTCTGAGAGGAGCAAAGCAACAGTGCTTTGTGGCTCTTCCAACACACAGAATTAGCATAGAAGTTATGTGGAATACGGGACAGCAAGAATAAGGGAGAGTACAGAAAGGGAATGGGCAGCACTAGTTCCAGCTTTGGCACACTCCACTCTGATTATGGGTAAAACCTGCTGCTGTGCTGCACCTCTGCTTCTTTGCTATGGGGGCATTCCACTTCAGCTCAGTGCTTAGGGAACAAAGGACGGACATGGGGAGCTCACGGATTGTGTTGAGAAGGACCATAGGAAAATGATATGACACATACAAAATTTCCTTCAAATACCCCAGTTCCCAGGAAGATCTCCTGTCAGTAGAAAGGATGCTTTCCTCCTCACCATTGTGGTTTTCCTTAAAAAAATTCTTAGAAATACGTCCAAAGGGAAGAGACGACTGGACAGCCAACTGCTACCTTTGGAAAGGCAGCGCCTGACACCCCCTAGAAGCGGACTTTAGGAAGAGAACAAGACAAAACAGCCATTGCATTAATGAAACAGAACAACAGCGCAAGGATTAGATTCAGCTTCCAACAAACACCTCCAGCTGAAGTCAGCACTCAGGCAGCAACAGTGCAGAAAGGCTTTCCTGGCCCCTACTCCACCTCTAAATGGTGGGTGATATTTTTTGGCAAAATCACAAACTTGGATCCAAATCATTCTTGAAAAAAGCGAATTACACTTAGGTACCCACACGAATAGAAGAATATATCCTGGAAAAGGTAATGGATGGTCAGTGAGTGTGGCTTTTTCTCAAGCACAGCACTCTGTTTGTTTAAAAACATAATTCACCTGGATTCACCATGATGATTTTTGGCTTTGGATGGCTTATAGCCAGTACATACTTCTCAGTATATTAAGCATGACTACACTGAACACCAACACCCACGATTATGCCTCGAGCTGGAATCCAGAACTAAGATGCAATTTAAAAAATTTGTTCATGCAAACAGAGGACTATTTCTATAGACGCCAAGCTGGATTCTGTATGCGCAGACAACAACTTAAAAAAACCACAGATGCACATACAATCGCAGTACGGAATGGAGGAAAAGAACCGAAAAATCGCATCTCCGATTTTCATTTACAGCCTGTTCTCGGAGGACAGAACGATGATGCCTCGCCTTGCCCAGCCCGAGGCCGCGGGCAGCGCCCCGGAGGCAGGCGGCCGAGCGGCGGCGCCGCGCTGGGCCCGCCGCCGGGCGCTAACAGGTGCTGCTCCCCGAGCTGCGCCGCCAACTTCGCCTCGGCAGCGCTACCAGCTCCAGCCGCCTTATTTATTCCCTTTCTTTCCTCCTCCTCGCCCCTTCCCCAAGGCTCGGGGCCGCTGAGGTTTACCCCCGCGCCGACGCAACTTTGGAGCAGACAGGAGCCGAGCGGAAAGCAAAGGAGGAGATGCGCGCCTCGCCGCCCCCGCCCCGCGCTCCCGTCCCGTCCCGTCCCGTCCCGTCCCGTCCCGTCCCGCTGTCGCGCACCACCTGCGCGGCCATGAAGGAGAGGTCCATGGTGCTGCCGCTGGAGCTG
>VZTF01001211.1:1649308-1711000 GCA_013397755.1 Cnemophilus loriae
CCTCGGCGGGGCCAGCCCGGGCCGGCACGGAGCCTCTCGGTGCCCGGGGGCTGTTTGGCTATGCGGAATGGCTCCGCAGCCCCTGCCTCGCCCGTGGCATCGCGCGGGCAGCGGGCGAGCCTTGGTGCGCGGGCACTGCGGAACCCCCAGGCTGGGTCCCGCCGGTCGGAGCTGATGACGGGCGAGTGCTGGGGAGCGAAGCGATGAGTGATTAATGCAGCGACGGGCAGATGCGGCTCTGCGCGGCTCTCGCGGCGTGTGCGGGTCCTCTGCATCACACGCGCCTCTGAGATGCACACCTGGCGGTCACACTAGATTTCCTACCCAGTTTGCTAATCCATCAACCTGGTTTTAAAATACTTGACTAGCTCCCTCTCTCACTACGGCTGCAGAGAACTCCCGACGGCTCAATCTTACCCCTTTTCATGGCTGACCTGTTGGAACTTTATTTTCAATTTCTCTCCTCCTTGTTCCCGGAATTTACTGTTCAACAATACGCAATAAACATATTTTTTCCCTTTTCTTATGCTTTTCCCTGTTCTTCACAGACACTGTTATCAATTTAGCATGAAAATTCAGTGGATTCATTCACTGGTTGGTTCCGAAAAGTCTTTGACATCAACACAAAAAGTAGGATAATAAAGATGTACGTCCTAATGCACTCAAAGCTTTCTTGTGTGTGTTTTTTTTTACCCTTTTGACATCTACATGTTAGTTTCATCTCCAAGGCTGAAGTCTTTGACCATGTTTTTACTACTTGAGCATACTGTGGGGGTCTGAACCAGGGCTGGTGAGAATACGAGTGTACGCGAACATCAGCAGTACATGGAAAATCAGTTTTGAAAAAACAGACTCTGTTTCATCATGTATGCTATTTTCCCTATTGTTGCACTGCTGCAGCGGGAGGTGATGGAAAGAAAATCAGCTGTTTTAAATCAGTCCTTTACTTCAGTGACTATTAATGTGTCTGCCAAAAATGCTTTTATGTCAAGAGGCCCATTAAGTAGACAAGTAAAATCCCAAAGAGGCAATGTAATTTTAAGATTTTTTAATTTGGTTGTGTAAATAATGGAATTGTCTCTTCGTAGAGTCTCTCCAAAGTTTTGAAAGGATATTGATATGTGTGTCAGAAGCCATAAATTAACTTCAAAACAGTGTTAATCTTTCATCATCCAGATAAATTTTAAGTGCGCTGGGTAAACATCTCTACATAGTAAATGTGGCCTGGTCAGTCACTGCATCTTGCAGCAACAGAGAATAACAAAATAGTTCATGAGAATAAAAACATATTAAAGTTAAAGTTTTGAAACTGCGTCCACTTCTGCACTTGTTTAATTCTATGGAGCATGAGAATTGTAGAAAAATAGAGCTGGAAAGGAAATAATCTAGTCCATGCATCTGCTTAAAATACAACCAGTGACCCTCCAAACTGGGGGTTTCTTTCTACCCAATATCTTCTTTAAAGTGGCCAGTGATGAATGTTCCATTCCTTACCAGACAGTGCATAGATTTATTCCACTGGCCATTTTCTAAGGCTGTGTCAATCCAGGACATGAAGAAGAAATTATTTCCTTTGGAGCAACCATTTGCCTTCTGAGAACTGCTCTTTGTGTTTGTCTTTTACCAGTCCTATGGTATTTTGTCCATTCCCTGAAAGTGCTCAAGAAGAATTTCTAATGGCAGCAAGATTTTCCAGTCGGGTTTCCAAATATTTTACTGTGAAGTTCAACAAGTTCAGGAAATTAACACTAATGAGCATCCATATATTCCTTTAGATGCCACTAAATATTACTTCTTATTCTTGATCTCAGCTAGGAATTTGGCTAAGTTATCTTGGAAGACAGTGCAAATCAAAACCAGTCTTTGTAGAAATACTTGCAGAGAAATTGCTCCTTTACCTGGTAGAATTTTTAACCTTCTTCTCTGCTTGGAGGAGTTTTAGGTTCACTGGAACAGCATTTCTATTTGCAAAAGCCATCCAAATCATCATCATATTTTGTTCTAGAAAATTACTATTAATCACTGCAATGTCCTCAATCTCCAAGCTATTAATTTTTCGTTCAGATTTCTTAAGCCTGACAAATTAAAAAAAATCACTGTTCGGTTTTCACTTTTGATTTCCCTCTGGTTTACTGCCTTGTTTGTGAAACAGCATGGTTTGTACTGTTTAAGATGCAAAAAATTTCTGAGGAACACCAAATTATTTGTGTTTGTAGAATCATAAACCATTAAGGTTCAAAAGACCTCTAAGATCATCAAGTCCAACTGTTAACCTGACATTGCCTTGTTTGCCACTAAACCATGTCCCCAAGTGCCACATCCACAAGCCTTTTGAACACATCTAGGGATGGTGACTTCATCAGTTCTCTGGGCAGGCTGTTCCAATGCCTGACCACCCTTTCAGTGAAGTAATTTTTCCTAATATCCAATCGAGACCTCCCCTGGTGCAATCTGAGGCCATTTCTTCTTGTCCCATTGCTTGTTACTTAGGAGAAGAGACTGACCCCCACTTCATTAAAACCTCCTTTCAGGTAGTTGTAGAGTACGATAAGGTCCCCCCGAGCCTGCTTTTCTCCAGAACAAACGAGCCCAGCTCCCTCAGCTGCTCCTCATAAGGAGCTCTGGACCCTTCACCAGCTCTGCTGCTCTTCTGCAGACTTGCTCCACTGAACACAGAACTTGAGGTGTGGCCTCACCAGTGCCAAGTAAAGGGGGACAATCCCTGCCCTGGTCCTGCTGGCGACACGATGGCTGATCCAAGCCAGGATGCCATTGGCCTTCTTGGCCAGCTGGGCACAGCTGGCTCATTCCTGTTCAGCTGCTCTTGACCAACACCTCCAGGTCCTTTTCCACTGTTCAGCTTCCCAGACACTCTGCCCCAGCCTGTAGCCTAGCAGGTGGTTGTTGCGACCCAAGGGCAGGACCCGGCACTTGGGCTTACTGAACCTCATACAGTTGGCCCCAGCCCATCAATCCAGCCTGTCCAGATCCATCTGAAGAGCTTTCCCACCCTCTGGTAGATCAACACTCCTGCCCGGCTTGGTGCCATGTGCAAACTGTCTGAGGGTGCCCTCAATACCCTCATCCAGATGATCAATAAAGATGGGAAACAGGACTGGCCCCAGCACTGAACCCTGGGGAACATCACTGGTGACCAGCCACCAGCTGCACATAAATCCATTTGCCACCACTCTCCAAGGTTTTAATTATGATACTACAAAATACAAAGCTTTGTTTCTTCATTTTCGCTCAAAATACATTTTGGATATAAATTGCTTTCTAATAGCTCTGTAAGTTCTTCTGTAAAACAAATATTCTAGATGTGCTTCTGTCTTTCAGTAATGATAATGCAGAGCTTGAATGACATCCGCCAGCTGTCCTGCCCACCTTGTGTCTGGCTTTCTCATCAAAATATCTAGACCACTTAAAAAGATTATGTCACCATTTGCTATTTCTATGGACAAACATTGTAGAACAATGACAAACCCAGCTAAAAATGCAGACATTATTGTATAACATTATTCTTAAAAACAAGCAAAGATGCTCTTTAATTAGCTTTAAAGCTGTTTGCTAAAAAGACCACATTTTTCAGTACAGTGGAACACAACTCAATTAGAGAATAGTTTGGTTTGTCAGTTTTCCTGGGGCATAGTAGGAAATCCTTTCTTGCACTGCATGTGCACATAAGCTCTGCCTTTGCTTCACAAAACAGACCTAACAAAATACGACAATTGAGTCTTGCTGCCAAAAAGGATTTTAAATGGGCTTGTATCTGTACAGCCTCACTTACCATATGTTGTATTTAGATACCTTAGGCAATGCAGTACCGATTTTTAGCTTTGCATCCTGATATCACATTTAAATCTTTCATCTATGCAAAGGGAGTCTAAGTTCCCACTTTAAGGAGAGATGGTAATATTGGTTTCTTGCTGCATTTCAATACACTTATATGCTATTTTCTTTGAGCCCCATTTTAAACCTAATGTAGCCTCATTGCAGCGGGTCGCTATCACACAGGACAATTAATTCCCTTAATGAAGAATCAGCCACAGACACATGTGGTATCCAGTCTTAAGAAAGAGTTCATTCTCTCTGATAGACTCTTGCTGCTCAGCATATCATAAAGGAGGCAAAGGATGCTGAATTTTTCACATGAAGTCTGGCTGGACTGAATCACCAAAAGGGAATTCACTCAGAAGAATTTTACTTTCTTTCTTTCTTTCTTTCTTTCTTTCTCTTTCTTTCTTTCTTTCTTTCTCTTTCTTTCTTTCTTTCTTTCTTTCCATTCATTCAGGGACTGATCATTGATTTTGTTTGTGTTTGGTCATCCAGCAAAAAATGTTGACACCTGCAAGTTAACGCAGTACAGCCCTTAAATTTCCAGCAGCCAATTTCACTTTGTGGAATGCAAATGCCCCATCTTGCTTCCCAGGTTCCCTGGGCAGTACTGGGACAGTTACTCCAGGAGTCACCGTCAAACTGGGAATGAAGGTGGTTTGAACTGGCCATTAAGAAAGAGTAGACACAAATGTGTGCTTAAACAAATACTCTTCTACAAAGCATGAGTGCTTGGGTCCATGTTGCAGACTGATGCCTCCTCTAGCTCCAGATCCAGCATTCCCCCCTGACAGAGCACAGCCACAACTTTTCTTTCACAAAGGTGGGCAAATACTATTCCTCTTTAGAATATATTGGAAAGGGCTCACTGTTTAAAAGGATAAACCCAGAAGAGGGAAACTTTGGTTCCATGACCTGCCAAACCCAAGATGAACCAAGCAGGTCGTGGTTCCCTGGGTGCATACTTCTACAAAAGTCTGGCACTGGAAAGCAGACCTGCTCCTCAAACCACTTTGAAGATGGATGTCTCTGTAGAAGGATGTGTAAGTCACTAAAGAAGAGAGAAAGAACTTGGAGGACCCTGCCTATAGCCCAGTGTTCCAGGCACTCCTGTGCAAGCAAAGCAGTCTGGAGCCCACACCCCACTGCCAGGACAGTTGGCTTTTATGTTGGGTAGTGCTTGGCAAAGAAGTACAGAAATGACTGCAGGAGAAGACAGACACTATCAATACTATCTGTCCAGCTGGATATCCACACCTAATGCATGTAAGCACATACTTTTTCTTCCTTTACAGTGGTAAATGAGATGACAATAACAAAGTTTCATTTTTTACACTGTAATCTTTGTTAGCTTCCATGTCAACATATTTTAGTCATTGAGAAATGGTCAGGATGAGGCTGGGTTTTTTCTTTTATTTTTTGTTCTTCACAGTGGAAATGGGTCTGGCTGTATCAGCAATGGAACCCTGGAGGTCAGATCTATACCTACCAATTTCTACTGCTTGACAAACAAAAACGTCTTTGTAAGTCAAGGTTGCATCATCCCTGCTGACCTTCTGATAAATCACAGTAATCACAAGAGGGAGCAACCCTGCCCGACAAATTTAGTGTGGATAACACCACTTTTGATTGCTGTAAACTTCCACTATCAGCAGCTGTTACATGCTGAAGGGCTCACTCACACATAACATTATAAAACTTGTTAGTGCCAAGTAATTTAGAGACAAATTAAGTTTGTAACTTTCTGTGTGACTCCTGAATCCCCACAGCTGCTCACACAAGAATAGTAATAGTCAGATATTACTCTAAAATCACTTGTGGGCAAAATATTCCTCACCAAAGAGATTTAGATTTAAAACTCTTCTAAAAGCAGTATCATTAGCACATACATGAGCCGTAACAGTGCTCAAATTCCTAACACCTCAGGCCCTCAGCTTCATGTAGAATTTAATTCTAATAGGCAGGAAGGCTTCTGAAGTTCAAGGAGCTTCTCCTTGTGCTGCTGGCACTGCAGCTTTACAAGCAGACAATACAAATTGCTGTGATACAGGGGACTAATAGAGAAGTACCTGAACATACATACAAGAAAAAGCATTGCCTTCTACTTCACTCCCAGTCTCCACCAAGGGAAGGATGGGCACTCATCCCTGTTAGGAGTCAGCACTATCCAGAGAGCCCCAGCCAGCTCTGTGGCTGCTTTAGGTCTTGAAAATATGTCTTTTTTTGTCTTATTTACGAGAGCTGAAAATGCAACAGAAGGGGCAGCAAAAGCAAAATCTGGCTCCTCAAACTAGGTTAATCTGCCTGGCCCACCCCTGAGCCTACCCATGGGGTGGCTGTTGCCATAGGGAGGCTGGGGCTGCCGTCTGTGTTTGCAGCCTGGCCTGCACCGGGCACTCCCAGCCTGGAAAGAAGCTGGGAGAGAAAAGGTGACAGAGAGTGGGAAAGTAATCAGTAGCGAGTTACCTCCCCTCAGTGGAGATACACATTTATCACAGACAGATATCAAAGTATCTCTTGCAGCCCTGGGGCTGACCCCTCATTACTGTAGTGGGTAGATAAGAGTAAGAGATGTATAATATAGCTTTCCTTCTCAGTTACAGTCTTCTAGGTATTTTGCTACAAAACCATTTGTCTTAGAGATTGCATGTTCAGGGAATGGCTTCACATCAGTTTATTTCATGTTACATGACAGAAAGATTCATAATGGATCTGGCAATTGGCACTAATTTAAGAGGCACTATTTTGAGATGAAGGCAAAACATCCAGTGCTTCATACTTATACATTATTAAAAACTCGAGAAATGTCTTGGCTTTTGAAAACATTTATTCCCACCCCAAATTTACATTAGCTGATACAAAGGAATGAATAAAAGATTGCTTCCAGTAAGGCTAGAATTCCTGTGGAATTCCAGGGTGGATTTTGCCTGCAGTAGCCTCCTCTAACCCTGAAGGAAAAGCTGTCTCCACCAGTTCTGTTTGTCATCGAGTTGAATGTCTATAAAAATGCTTCTAACAGTGTAAAACATTCCTAATGGAAATAAAGACTACTTTTTTACTCCATTCAAACAGGCTTTTCGCCTGTCCTTAGATCATCCAATCTGTTCGAGGCGAGCAATGAGCTCTGCAGTGTGTCTCCTGTCACAGCACATTTGATTTCTTGACATTGACACGCTCTGGACACATTGAAACAATATATTCACCAACCATACTGTGAATTCAGTTCTGAGTAAGAAATGTCAACATACATTTAGAACCTTATTCCATGACATAATTACCAAGATACTAATTAAGAGTATTGGAAAGAGGACATATGGCCTTTAGAAGAAGAATTTTATGGTCCCCATTGGAGTTCTCAAGAGAATTAGTTTGCAATAGGGATGCCCCTGCAAAACTATAAACATGTAGACTTTCATTTTTTAAGATAATCAAATATCCAGAAGAAGACAGCACTGCATAGAACTTTAAGAAATTATCTACGTCAGTTCTCTGCCTTGAATGGGGATCAATTGTTATTTACCGGCCCTGGTGGGCCAGTTCTTTCTCCTTGCTAAAGAGGCCTTCAGCTTCAAGCATATCTCCTGGAAGAGCTGGGCTTCCACTCAAATCCCTGGTACCCCACCTCACCCCCAAAATAAACAACACAAACAGGCAGTTTCAATCATAAATGCTACAGCTCCTGTTGATGCTGTATTTTCTCCAAATGCTGTGGTCTCTATATATTGTCCCACTGCATTGTTCCCAGTATCCATGAGTCCTGCCTGTGAAAAGCTGGCTCTGCTGGGCTCTCAAAGAGCAGGAGAGCATAATACATTCTCATTTTCCTGATACACACTTGAAAGAGCCAGGGTTCTTCATCTTATTTCACACATTAGAGAAAAAGAGGTTAATATGTAATGAGGTTTCCCAGCAGCTCTCTAAAAGAGGCAGAAAGGGCAGAGGAGAAAAGGTAGGGGAATTCTCTAAGTGAGGCAGAGGGTTCATAAAATAAGCCCCATTTATAAAAGCACAGCACAAATGTTGACTGAGCATTCCTTTGACACACTTTACAAATGTTGTTAGGCTATAATGGAAAACAAACTCACAGAGGTCGTGAGTGTATCTACAACATGTGTGCTGATGCTCTCCACAAGCCCATCCAAAATCAGAAATGTTGGTGGGCACTCAATAGTTCAGAGTCAAAAGTATCTCAAGAACAACCCTGTGGATGTTCTAGTGCAGAATGGCCATGCCAGCACAGCACCTTGCTGGTTGTAACAGGTTGGGTCTCGCTTGGAGATCTCCACACATTCTGAAATATTGACCAAAGGCCAAGTTCTAGTCTTGTAGCAGAACTCAGATCTCAGGAGTTCTTTGGTTTCAGCACTGAGTTCAAATTATTTGCCCACTGTACAAAATAATATGAATGGGATTATTTAATTCTAGAATATTTTAGAGGCAAACAACAAGAAAAACCCAGTAATATCCTGTGGGCAGAGGTAAAAAATGTTGAGACAGCACTGGCATGGAAAAGGAGGAGAAAGAAAAAGCAGGAGCTATGGCATGATGAGGTCTGCCATGAATGTGCTGTGAAAGGAGCAGTAACTGAAGCATTTTTAGCAACTAGTAGACTTAGTTAATAGAAGAGTAAATAGTGGTAAGGGAGAAGGGAGTGATTTTTCACTACTCAGGTGTAGACTGGGAAAACATTACAGGAAGCTATGGACCATACTAAATACAAATTTCCATTTCACAAGCCTGTCTTAGAGCATTTTGTTTAGACTTGGGTCTGGCTGGTGGGGAAAACCGATAGAATGAAACACAATTTGGGTGAAAGCTGTAGTTGAATGGAACTGCAGAGATTGTGACATAATAACTGTCATGTTCTGAAATGTAACCCAATCTTCTAAGAGATTTAAGGTTTAAAGTGCTGAAGTGCTAAAGTGAACATTCAGAGTGAAGGTAGGGCATACTGTCAGATATTGCTCTGCTCCGTTGCTGGGTTGAAAGGATAGTGTTCAATCTTCTAAGGAACAGAAAAAGTAAAAATGCTGAATGAAGACCATAAACATCAGAAAAGGAGGTTTCACCAAGCTCAGGGTTCTGTAGGAGGGCTCTGCGGGGAAAGAAATCAGTGAAGGCAGTGAAATCTCACCATACTAATGCAAAATAAAAAACTACCTTAATGAAAAAAAGAGGTAGAAGGTATAGTAAAGAGTTGTAATTGCATCAGGGAGTGAAATTTTAAAAATTACCAAATTAAGTGTGATTGCCTTCTGACAGTTTGGTTGGTTTTTTTTTTTTTTTAATAAGATTTGGAGTGAGAAAATAGGGAAAAGCTGTGTGTTCACTTTATAAAGATCAATACTTTCTCCCCTCTTTCCCTGTGACACTGAGCTCATGAAACACTCAAATTGAATTTCAGTGTTTCTGTCACCTGGCAGTTTTCCGATACAGTGTGGGTTTTTCCATGATATTCAAACTGAGCTGAATTTGGGTCATCATCAGCCATTTAATTTTGCTTACCAGTGAGGCAAAGCTAATGAAGACATCTTTCAGAGCAATGTAATATGTGTTTAATGTGTCAGCACTCGTGAAATTGAGTTCACTTCTTTAAAAGATGCAAGGAACTTTTAAATGCAAGGAGGTGGCATAATGAGTGAAATGTGAACATTGCCACATTGAACTTTGTTTTGAACCATCGAGACATTTATATCACATTTCAAACATTCCAGCATGTTACCTTACAGTCATAGGGTATCATAAGAAGATTCATCTTTCCTCTGATCCCTGTTTGAATATTGCTGAAGTGAAGCTGATAAAGAAACTTCAAAAGGAGTGTAAATTATTTACAGGTTCTGGGACTTCCACATTAGAAAATACAGTTGAGAAAAAATAATGAGATTTCAATTCTCCAAACACTGAAAGACAAAAATGCTACATCAAAGATCCAGCTTCTTTTATCTTTAGATGCCATAATACAAACAAGAATTAAAAGTATGGTGAGAAGAAGACACCTAGGGAGCCAAATTAACTCCTGATGTGTTCCATGAGGTGTCTTAAAATAATTTTTCTTTTAAGTCTTGTGAAGAATTATTTTCACCTCTAAGGCATCTACATAGATTTTTTCTTCTACATATCTTGAAATATTTCACAAAGACACACTGAAAGCTAGAAGACAGGATCATCTCGCTGATCACTCTGTAGGTCGATGTCCAGCGTCATATTATATATATATCACACTTCTTTGAGACAATATTCCATAAGCTAATAGTTTTCAAGAAGCTTTTCTTGAATTTGAACCTGCAAAAATACATAAGAATGTTTTTTTCTGTACATATTATCTACCTTTTCCCCACAACTTCAAACAGTTTTCACCCTTCCAAAATGTAAGGCAGCCCCATATGCCCTTGATAAAGCAGAAAACCTTAGAGCTTTATGAGACGAGTGTAGGGACCCCAGTCCAGTCCTCATCAGGGACATTCCCACATCACGGAGAACATCAGTACATCTGGCACTGAGTGGCAAATGAAGTAGAAAGATCCAGCTCTGATTAACCCGCCTGGAAAACAACTGCAGATAGAGACAGGTCAATATGTTCTTCCCTTCTGAAGGCAAAATCTGTCTGATTTAGGAGCAATAATTGTTCTGGGTTGTGTGGCAGATATTTTCAGATGCTGATCCTCTTCTAGTTTGTCACAATTAAGGTATTGTTCAGCCTTCCTTCCTCAGACATTCCACATAAAGGAAAATAACAACCAGGCACCTCGGTGCAGAGGCTTCAATTGGCAGACAGAAGGTGCTTGGCACCAGTGAGAGGCAGGAAGAGAAATATTCTCTGTCACTGCCAATGCTGCATCTGTGGAGAGGGTGTCATGGTCTGTGCGTTGTGAAGATTTTAGAAACAACCAGAAACTTTTTCCTTCTTTGTTTAAAAATGAAATTATACAAACAGAAGAAGTGAGGCAATCTCATGTGCAAATGTCACTGTGACAAATGCCTCAGTTTATTGGGGAACCAATTACTGTTCCTGACACATCAATACCTCCTACTGCATTTTACGAGTGAGACACTTCTGTGGTGTTGTATGTAAATAATACAAAATAACTTGCTTACAAGAGCAGACATCAGTTTTTTTCCTTCCTCCCACTTGCCAATGCTTGTCATGCCCAGCTTCATTCACTTTAATTAAAAGACCATGGAGTCATTAAAGGGAGATGATAGAGAAGTGCAGGATTCCATGATGGACTTCACAATGGATGTAAGCAAAGCTAATAATCTTTTCCTTGTTGAAAAAGGAAGCTACTAATATGATCAGCAAGGATTACACTTTGTTTTCTGTCCCCAGTATTTTAGGTCACAAAGCATATTGCTCCCTGAATGCAAAAGATGAGCCTAGGGCTAAAAACGGTGGAAAGTGAATGGAAGAAATTGATTTGTTGTTTCCTCCCTTCTCTTGGAAGTAAAGTAATGAATGCTGACCAGACAGCAAAACAAATAATACTTTCCTGGAGTGGAGCAACAAGAATCTTCCTTAAAATAGGACAGGGATGAATCTGGAAAAGCCAAATCTTTCTAAAGGCACTGACCAAATTCACACTTTTCTGGTTGCTGCCAGCTGCAGAATCCACATGGATGTCTCACATCCCTTCTCTCTCCATCTGGTCTGTACAAAGAGACACTGCTGTTCACCCTCCCTGGTTTGCACCTTCTTCAGAAGCTGACTTTGCAAGACTGGTAGAAAAGGGTCTGTTTTCTTTCAGATAGAGTGGGAGGTAGTTTTTGTCTTCCCAAGAATTCATTGCAACTGTATTCATGCCAGTTGAAGAAAGGGGAAAAAAATATCAGAGGAAACATAGACATTGCGATTATATACACTGAGGTATCATTTTGGGAACATGAAAGCAAAAGTTCTGAAATAGGAAAATTGTTCCCTTTTCCTTTTTCCACTTGCCAGAGCTATGCCACTCTTGCACCTTTGAAGTCCCTGTGAGCTACTGCATCAGGCATTGTTAGATCTTGTGAGACAGAAATTCTTCACCAATAAGCTGGTGAGGCACTAAAACAGGTTCCAATAGAAGTTTTAGATGTCTCATCCCAGAAAATGTTCAAGGCCAGGTTGGATGGGGCCCTAAGCAACCTGGTCTAGTGGAAGGTGCCCCTGCGCATGGCAGAGGGGTTGGAACTAGATCGTCTTCAAGGTCTCTTCCAGCCCAAACCATTCTATGATCCGACGGAGAGCAACATCTTCAAGAGATGCAGACTCCTTTTCTGGTGGCATATGTCAGAGCTTTTTGCTTTATAACAATGTTAACTTCTTTTATTATTTTTTTTTGGTTGTCATTGTGTTTTACTTTAATAATATACTGAATTTGCCATGAGCAATTAGACTTGGACTGGTTTGGCAGAAGTCCCAAGTGACTCTTTGATTGGTTTTGGCAGAAGGGTCCCAGTGGACTCATTGCAAATATTTTATTGAGGTGGTTAAGCCCCAGGCAGCTGCTCGCTCACTCCCCACCAGCAGGACCAGAAAGAGAATCAGAAGGGTAAAAGCTGGAAATCTTGTGGGCTGAGATAAAGACAGTTTAATAGGGAAAGCAAAAGCCACACACACAAGCAGAAGCAAAACAGGGAATTATTTCCCTGCTTCCCACAGGCAGGCAGGTGTTCAGCCATCTCCAGGAAAGCAGAGCCCCATCACAGGTAATGGCTACTTGGGAAGATGAAATCCATCACTCCAAATGCGTCCTCCCTTCCTCCTTCCTCCCCCCACTTTATATACTGAACATGATGCCATATGGTCTGGCATATCCCTTTGGTCAGTTTGGGTCACCTGTCCTGGCTGTGTGTCCCCCCAGCTTCCCAAGCACCCCCAACTTCCTTGCCAGCGTGGCAGTACAGAAAGCAGAAAAGGCCTTGGCTCTTCCTAGTTCACATGCTGCTGTCATGAGTATGTACCCACCAGTAGTTAAGAAGTCCAGTGATAAACCCAGTCTAGATAAATATCCACAAACAATGCTGCCTGTCTAGTTGCAACAGGAATAATACAGAACTGCCACCATGATTAATGTCAGTCATTGTTAAAGCAGGTAACATTTGAGGTACACAGATAAAGTGAGTTTACTGAGCATGGAGTCAGATCCAGAGAATGTGATCCAATGTCATCTTATCACACTCACATATCAGAGCTCTTGTATTTAAAAGAGAGCTGCTCTTTGATGCTAAGGTTGTTCTGCTTTCTGGGAGAAGGAGAAGCTCTACCTTAGAATTACACAGCTCAGACCCAAACTGAAGCATATAATGAAGAAGAAACAAAACACAACAGACCTAACAGATAGAGGGCTGGCCTATAGGATGCAGTCCTCCCTCAGGCTTTTGTCTGATTTCCCATCCTATTTTTGACAATCTACAGTCAGCTTAGTCTGCCTCTTAGTCAATTAGTTATACAATTTAAACAGAATACTTGAAAAGAGTGTCTTTAAAATCATTCCTTTGTTTGAGATGCAAAACATTCACAGATATCACTAAATAGGTTTTCACACTTCACAAGGAAAGGAGCTATAGCTGCTAGCAAGCATTTGAGACAGCGCCGTCTGTGGTGGCAGCAAGAACACTTTGTGGGGAACGAAAGTTGTGTCTGTAGCTGTCCTCATGGAGCTGATGGAGCTGTTAGACACTGAAGACTAAATAGCACCTGAGAGACCTTTCTGTTAATTTTCCCACACTGGGACAGAATTTCATGTTCTCCTGAGATGGATTTTAAAAACATCCAGTGGTGAAGATATGCGGTGGAGATCTGCAAATTCCCCAGGGACATATTTCAGTGTTAACTACATTATTTGTTAGAAAGCCTTTCCTGATACCTAACTTTCAGTTTTTCTTTTTCCTCTTTAAAGTGATTGCTTTCCTCTCATTCTCAGTTGAAATGAAGTATACTTTATTGCCTTCCTTTTCATAGCAAATATTCAGAGATATAAAGATTGCCATTATTTTTCCTTTATTTTACCTCTTTCCTGTAGCTCAATAGCAAGTGTTTCAGCCTTTCTACACAGTTTGCACTCTCTAGACCTCATGGGCTTTTCTTGACCTCTTTTCATTTTCCTGCATCATTCTTGAAAACAAAGTCTAGAATGAGATATTATACATCAAGGATGGACTTACAAGTGATACCCCAAAACTTTTTTGCTTTAGCGCTACAAATAATGAAAGAAGTTTGTATAGAAAAAGAAACTAGATTATCTGAGCCTGTACAGCATCTAGTAAGTGAAAGCTTCTCCTAAAGAGCTCACAAAGAAACGTTGCATAGTGACATGGGCAAGAAACAGCACTAAAAAAAATTAATAACCAAAAAGAGAAACACAGTGCTATAATTCTTATACATGCTACATACTCTACTTGTCAGTAAACCTGAACCAAAGATAATGAGGAAGACACTTTGAGTCTCCATATTTGAGAATTTGAGAAAAAGCACATTTGGTTACATACAGAAAACACACTCTGTATTTATTAAAGCATGCAGCCCCTTGGTAAGAGGAGTGGTACATCCCTATCCAAAGTGAACATCTCACAGCACAGCTCACAGAAGTATCAATGTTTTTGGCTGAGCTCCAAGCCATGTCACCTGTCCAAACTGATCCATCTTTTGTAAACCCATAAGTAATACCCATCAAGTCAAATAAACTATGATCTAATCAAACCAGATACAATGACTATATAATGAAAGAAATCACCTGTGAAGTCAGAATCTGAATGAGCATAAAGATACCTTCAAGAGGGACAGAGATTCTTTTGCCGTGGCAGGTGTCCTACTCCAAGATTTAGTATTTTGTTCTAATCTTAAGGAAAGCTTCCCTTGCTTGACTGAAAATTTAACAAAGTTAGGCCCAAGTTGGTGAAAAAAATCCTTTTTTAAATCTCTTGTGCAATGGAAAATGCTTTTCATTCCTTTTGAAAAAGTCTTCCATAATGTGAGATGATGAGGTTTACAATAGAAAGACACTGTTTTTCCATGAGGAGTCGTAGACAGCAGTAAGATCCCTTCATCTTCTCTTCTCCAGGCTGAGCAACTGCAGGTCTGACAGTCTATTTTTATATATCTTGTGCTCCATTCCCTCAGCTATCCTACAAATCGTCTGCTGGTCTTGCTCTGCTCCACTATGTTCACGTCTGTCCTGCACTGAGGAGCCCCAAACTGGGTGCAGTACTCAGCTACAATAAACCCTTCACGTGTATATTTACAAACATGGATCATTCAGTGTTATTTCACTCTAATCCACCCCAATGGATCTATTAACAAGAACCTCCCCTTCCTTCTGGGCTACCCTCTCCTTCTAGGGTGGGTTGTAATAGTGAGCCTGTCCTATTTTCACAAACCATTTTGCAACACTTGTTTAGGTCTCACATATTTAGGCATATTCATTTATATCCAAGGCTTTGACACTCAGCCTGTTCATTCATACTACCCATGCAATTTGCTTTAAACATGGGAAACATTTTTGCAAGAGTCGGAGTGTGTTTGCAGATTATTTCTGAAAAAGAAAAGGTATAGATCAATTCTTCTACTTGCTGTAACTTTGCACACCTTTCCCAGAGTCTGGCAGGTATTTACTGTGATGTTTTAGGGGCTGTGATCCTGAATGGTCAAATATTTAAATTTAACTGTTTACTGATGTAGAAACTGGAGAATATATCTCTGCCTTCCCTAGTTGGTGCTATAGCTACTAGATACTGAATTTACTCTTTATCAATCACTTGGCCTCTCATGGGCAGTGCAGGGACTCCATGAGAAACAGAAGGAATAGTCAGGTCCCCAGTAAACCAGTCATGATGATCAGGAAACTCTCCGAGGAGAGGCGTAATATGTGCTTATTTGGACAGCAGAGGCAGGATGAGTATTTTAAGTGCCTTTCAGGGAAGAAAAGGCATTACTGCTGTTTCGTACAGTGTTTTATCTGGCAGGCATGGGCTGAGACAGTTATGATTTTGAGCTGTGTCACTGAAACAGATGGCCACAGAAATGTCTGGCTTGTGAGCCTGTATAGCAACTGGGCAGACATGCACACGCTGTCAAAATGAAGGTGGGTCTTCACCTTCCTGAAGGAGAGATTCAGGGAATCTGCCCACAGCAAAGGCTGGCACTGAAGCATTTGTAGACACTAAGCAGGGTTGTAAAGGTGTAAGTATTGGACATAGGATAGCATCAGATAATTCTTTATCCACGTCTATCCCTTCCTGTTTCTTTTAGTATCTCCTAAATATTAAACTAGGTTATTTTGGATAGTTATTCTCTACTCTTCCTCTTGGACATGATGTATGAAATAGGGTAGATATAGGTTAGCTATGAAAAATTCTTTACTGCAAAGATGATGAGGCACTGGAACAGGCTGCCCAGAAAAATTGTGGATGCCCCATCCTTGGGAGTGTTCAAGGCCGGGTTGGATGGGGCTTTGAACCATCTGTTCTAGTGAAAGGTGTCCCTGCCCATGGAAAGGGGGCTGGAACTAGATAAACTTTAGGGTTTCTTCCAACCCAAACCATTCGATAATTCTGTGTAAAAAGAACTCAACACAGAGAGATGGAAGGCACAATAGGGTGCTTGACCATGGTCATATGGCAGGAACACGGCCTTGCAGGCCATGATTTCTGTTCTCATATTAAGGAATGCTGCTACATTTTATGGGACAGTCCCTCTGATCTGCTGAGTTGGTCATATCTGAAGTCTTCACAGCAAAACACCAGGGCCTCAGGGCAGCGGATTTCAGGCATTCCTTAAATGGCTTGACCAAGTATTACTGAAGATGAACACACACACCTATTTCAGGTGGAAATTGGGTTATTATTGTTCTTATAGTCTTTGAAGGAACAGATTATCATCAATACTTTTTTTTAAAAGTGACTGGAATGTTGGAATTTTGAAAGGTAGGAGGGGGCAGTCATTCATTCAATGGATATTATATGCACTTCATATTCTCACACATGTAAAAATTACAGTTTTGAAATACAGACCCCAAATCAGCTACACTGGCAAAAGCATTTTAAATTCAGGGTTTTTAAAATGTAAGAACAAGAACATATATGCGTGCATAGTATATTATATAAAATATAACATTACTATGATATGCTACACATATGTATTTTATATTATTTACTTTATGTGCTTCTTGGGAAGGTGATAAATGATCTTGTGCAACCACCTTCCAAAAATTCAGGTCTGGTTTTGGGTGCTTCAGGCAGATATCTTTAAATCCTTCATTTCTTCTAGAAAATAGGGCACGATAAACAAGCAGACTTGTTTAATGTGCCAGTGCAATTTTTATAGTAGTTCTTTTCAGGAAGACCCAAAGCTGAGAGCCTTTTAACAAAAAGTGTCCTGGAGATACAGACTTGAGATACTGTCAGATTTAACAAACCAGCTTTCATCACTTGTCACATACTGTTGTGTAGGGAAGCCCATTTAGAAATGTCGTGTGGTAGAGCAGCTGTGTAGGTGTACACTGGATGTCAAAGCCTGTTCCATTTGCTGTCTTTCCTTAAAGTGCTCATCAAGGAACTAAAGTCACCATCTTCTGACATTGTAATTCTGGGTATTAAAGGTATTTATGCATCCAAATAAAATATTTTTATGCTGTGTCAGATGACAATATGTCTTGTGCTCCATTCCCTCAACTATCCTACAAACTGCAATTTAAAATTGTGGTTACTGTAACTTCATTACTGAATCCTAAGTGGAATCACTTCATCCAGAAAAAAAGCAGCGGACATAAGAAAACTAGCGTGAGTGTATATTTTTGTCATATATGGCATGACTAAATATTCACCGTGTAGTTAGTATGCGATCTGATTAAATTTTTTATTTTTCCATGAGACTGGTAAAGTGTTTCCTGCATCGTCAAAAACTCAGTCTCACAACACCGTGCACCGTTCTTGCCCTCATTGGTGGTGTTTGCTCTGGGTGTTCCCAGTGAAGCAACAATAGCCTAGCAACATGTAAACTGAACACTTCTACTTGCTCCAGTGGTTTTAATTCAACCGAGGAGGCTGCTCAGTATGCCCTAGCAGGTTATTAGTAGCAGGATTTAAAGCAGCTGTCTCTCAGATGGCTGCAGATTCTCATGTCTTAGACAGCCTTTTAAAAGTCGATGTTGGGTACTGCCAGTATGCTAAAAAGTTTTGATGCTGACTTTCTTGTACTTCTGCATACACAAATCTTAGCAAATTTGGGATTCGGACTAGCAGGAGTGCCTAAAGACTAGGAATACCTCACTTTTTATAGGCCAAATGCTGTTATATTCTGCTTCCCCTAAAAGAAAAAGCAAGTGGCATATGCCTTTAGCTTTTCAAACACCAGAAGTTTGATCATTGTTAAAACTGAAACATGAAAGATTTTCTCAATCTGCCTAAAGCCAAAAAGCCGTGACAGTTTTCCAGAATATCTTCCTCCTTCCGCTTCCAGTAATGTGATTTCATTCCCTAATACTAACACAAGTAGAAATTGCACTACCTTCTTTTCACGGCTTGTGGGGGGTCATTAGTTTACTACAGATGTTCCAAGTTAACCTTCTACCCCAATACAGCCAGCTGTGGTTTTACACCGTGCCACTTCAGCATGATAATATTTGCTTTCTGAAACCCAGGATGTTTTCCAAAGTAAATGATCGTCTTAGTTGCAGCATCATGTATTGGGAAACCTTTAAGAGTGTTTATGAAAAGGGCAGGAAATGAGAGGTAAAATTGTCTGTGTTTCAGAAAAGTTTATAGTTTATCTAAATTTCCTGGCCTTGAGGAATTTAGTGTGTCTAATCCAGCACTGCAGTAGAGTTAATTGCCTTGGATATTCTTTTTAATGTGAATGTAATGCTCAGACAAATACAGCTATTGACAGAACTTGTAATATTTGGCTCACTTGTTTAACCAGAGTGCCTGTAAATCTCAGGCATGGGCTGGGGCTCACACAGGCTGTGCGTAGGCTGCCAGGTTGGCACTTCCACATCACATTCAGCACTCCTCGTTCTCTGCTGCAGATTGGGAACCCTCCCACTTTTTTCCTGTGGACCCAGAGGTGATAGAGTAGGGAAAGAGGCAGTGGCTGGTGGTATCTGGTATTTGCCCTCTTGAAGATTTATGTGGGATGCCACAGAGGCACACCAGAACATGGGCAGCAGTAACGCTCCCCCCGCTGACATCACGACACTGCACAGAGAGCAAAATGCCTTCCCTGCTTTGCAAAGCTGACAGCCCGAGCGTCTTGGGAACCGATTTAAATATTTACTTGCTATTACACCATCCACAGATTACTCTTCTCTGGGGAGCTGTCATCAAGCCTTTAATGCAATATTGAAGCTCATTAACAGCCTGTGTAGACAGCCTAAAAGAAAGAGGTCAGAACCCAATGTTTGAATGTATGATGTCTGCACCTGAGGAAAAATGCAATAACCAGAAAATATCCACTCTTGGAAACAGTCTGTTTGTTAACAAGAGCCATGCTGATGGCACAAACAAAACATAAATGAATATATTCTACATTTTAAAGGGCAAACCCCAAAGCAGAATTTTTTGCCAGAAAGCAAAAGAAAGCCAAACACTTTATGAAGTCTGATAAAGCAGCTATTGCTATCAATTACATGCAGTAAAAACTAAACTAGAATGTTAATAGACATGGACAGCACTATAAAATTTCCAGAGAGACAAATAGATAATAGCTTACAGGTAAGAGACTACACAAGGGCAAAAGCCTAGCTTAAAGCAAGAAAGAAGGGGCAAAAAAACCCCAAAGAAATTATAACAAAATACTAAATACACAAATATCAGTCAACTAAAGTTGCGGATCGTGGGTTTGCTGCTAGAGGAAAGTTACCTTATGTGGCATCAATTAACTTATTCTTTCAACCTAACAAGATTGCAGAATTGGGAGGGACTTCAAAGGACCCTCTCTTCTACCCCTACTCTGCAATACAATCATTTTGACAGGAAGTTTTTCACTCTGTTTTAAACTTGTTCTGTAATCAAAATTCCATATCCTTCCTATGACATCCTTCTGTTTCACTGGCCTCACTGCATGGATGGCTAATGCTTATCTTCCTTATGTTAATAACATATTCTTCATCCTGTTCAAAACCCACGCTGGAGAAGGCGGTTCCTGAAGAACTGCAGCCCATGCGAGGGACCCAGCCAGGGTCCTTACCTTCCCTTAGGTCTTCCCTTACCTGTGGGAAGAACCCTGAAATGGAGCAGGGAAACAGTGAGGATTAAGGAGCAACTGAGGTGAAAGGTTGTGAACTGACCACTTGCCCAATTCCCATCCCCTGTGTGGCTCAGGGGAGAGCCAGCAGAGCTGGTACTGATGTTGAGCCTGGGAAGAACAAGTGGGAGAGGGCAGAGGAAGGTGACTTTAGTTTTGTCTTCTCTTCTTACTATCTTAATCTATTTTTAATTGGCAATAAATTGATGTAATCCTCCTCAATCTCAAGACTCTTTTGCCCATGACAGTAATTGCTAAGCAATCTCTCTGTCTTTATCTCGACTCACAAGCACTTTCATCATATTTTCTCCCCCATCCCATTGAGAAAGGAGAGGCAGAGAATGGCTTGGTAGGCATCTGGCAGCTAGCCAGCCAAGGTCAAACCACCACACCTCCTTGCAACCATCTCTTGAGCATTTAGAGAACACTATTATGTCATTTTATAGAGCACATGTACAGTATCTATGCTCTGCAATCTGAAATGAAGTAAATTTTAACTAATGGTAGCTTTAGGAATATAGAAAACAATGAGGAGTAAGAATTATAGATCACCTAAGCCTTTCCTTGGAATTATTTAGCATGAGTAAAACTTCTCAGAAAGAGGAGAGCAGGATAACACTCTTCAGAAAAAAGAGATGAGCTGGAATTTTCTAGAAGCATAGTTCATAAAATGAGCTTAATTGCAAATAACAATGTTATTAGACCCACTTATCATACATAAGCTACAACAGACTTTTATGGTAAGCAGGAAGAGCTATCCTCTGAAACAGCGTTCCTTTGGGGCTGAATTCATAATCAGATGACTGGCCACAGAAATTATTAGGTCTTCTCAGAAGCTTTAGTTTTTGATATCAGGGAAGCTAGCAAAATTTTCATCTCTGATGTACTAACCACCATTTAGTGATTTCTAAAATACAGATACATCCCTTTTCTAAAATTACTGTGTATCATCCTAATGTGTACACATTTGTTTATTAATTTATTGTATCATATTGTTCTTCCCTTTTTTTGTATTGGACTTTCTTATCAGAATCTTAAGATAAGGTTGGTGAGGTTTTTTACATTTCACAGTCATAAAAGCCCAGTTTTGAGGGTGAGTCTCCTTGAATTCTCCTGCATCTCCCCTCATAGCAAGGAGTCAATACTCTTTCTTATGCTCAGTTCTTTAAACTAAGTAGATCCCATTGGTCTATTTCTTGCATGGCCACACTCAAGAGTGAATAATGTACCTGAGCTGAATCTTTACCAATCGAAAGTACACTGGAAGAAATTATTTCACATATTTTACAAGTTTTACCCTTGTCAATGCAACCTAGGATGACATTTCCCATTTTTGTAATATGACATGGTTGACCAAAGTCCATACTTGACCAGAGCTTTTTCTTCAAAGCTGTTGAAGAAGGTTGCTCCCCATCCTGTACCAACAGGGATGATTCATCCCACTCATATAGCATGTCTTTGGATAATTTTAATTCTAGCTTCCTTTTAATTTCATCCTATTTTTAATTCCATTTTCAAATTTGCCAGGAACATTTTTGAACTCTATTTTTGTCATCCAAAGAATTTCTGTCTTTAGCGACATTTGCAATTTTAATTTAAGAATTAATTACTAGAAACTAGAAACCATCATGATTAGTGCATTGCAAGATGAATCAGTTTGAAATCCCTGAAAAGAATTAAGATTTCATGTCATGCCACCTCTAAATTGTAATGAAGGTCACATAGATGTGAACTCGAAGTTACTTTAGACTGATGAAAGAGTAAGTTCTTTACTTATCTCCAGATTTTTTGGTGTCTCGGGCTACCCAGGGGTCTAGCCTGTACAAAGGTCTATCTCTTAACACCAGGGGAACATGCAAATGACACCAAAAGAGAAGGGTTTATTCCTGATTCTGTTCACCCTTCATGCTATTGTTTATGGGGGGTTTTTAACATTATTGTATTACGATATTACTAGTATTGATATTATTCCATTTCCCATTACATTAATTTCCATGTTAAAAGATGGATTTGATTCAGTAGGCATGCATTACATTAAGCAAGGAATTCAGCTAAGTTCTTTGGTGGTTCTGTCTGTCCTTTTCATTATGTGATAGATGAAATTGTTTTGAAAAATGGTCGATACAAGTTTTGTTTGTAATTCATATTTCAGCTTAGTTATTCAGCATTATGGAAAAAAAATTAGTCATTGTTCAGACCTCTAAAGTAAAGGCCCATTTTTTCACTGAGATGTTCTGGAACTATTTGGAGTGGCTCAGATTCTGTGCCCAGTCCAGCAGGGTTTCTGCTTACCCATGTGGGCTCATCCACACTGCTGGAACCCATCTGCCAGCAGAGCAGAGCTCGTGAGAACATTTCTGTGCACAGGGGGGATGTTGTGTGCCTGTCAGATCCAGAGCTGTTGGCAGGAAGGAGCAGACTCAGATTTGGATTTAAGCTTTAAAACCAGAGATTTATACAATTTGATGGAAAGAGAACAATTTCATCACGCTTCTTTGAAGTAATTAGAAACAATTTTGGAGCTAATTTCTGTGCATAGTGAGATTTGCAGGGCTGGTGTTATCTGTGCATTAAAAAGATTGTGCCATTGGGCCATAATCCCAAAATGTCTTATATCTTTGCTTTACTGTTATGGCCTCAGTGGAATTAACAAAGATACTTACATAACCAAAGTCAAATACATAAAAACAGCCTCTTGGTATCAGAACCAAAAGGTGACTAAACAAAGAGGGGCGAGGGGAGATAATGTTTTAAAGAGTATTGTACCTGAAGAAAATACCTGTCTTGAGTGACAGAACTTGACTTGCAACTAGATATCAAGAGAAATTTGAGAGAGGAAGCAAGGATGCTATTAAGACCCTGCTGTCCCTGAAGCCCCTCATTCCCAAGAAAACTGATCGCTCCATCAGACCGCAAACAAAAATCATCTCAGACTTGTTGGGGTTTTTTTGTTTGTTTGTTTAGGACTGAGCTAATAATAGAGCTGGTCATAATTGCATTAAGTCATGTGCTTACATTTTTGTTCAAAGAGGATTTTATGAATTTGAATGTAAAAGAAATCCAGGGAAGGGAAAGCCACCTAAGAGCTGCAGAGCTAATCTTGGGATGCTTCTGCCCTCTTGTGACCATTGTGAGATGCTTTCTGCAGCTCTTTACTGTGTAAATACATCACATTTATTCTTGTTCACACCCTCGACCCTTCTCAAAACACGTTCTTGGTGTGCCAACAGTTGGCTGTGCCTACACAAGCTGAGACCCCCTCCGTGCCTGACCCCTCTGCCCAGAAGAAAGCAGAACTCTTTGGCTCTATAATTTTACTTACAGAGGGAAGAGGAGGGGACCAAACCAAAAAAACCCTAATCCACCACATAAAACAGGTTTCTGGTACATTTGTTTTTCTCCAGCTGCAAAATGGAGATTTTGCTTTATAATAATGAAAATCATTGTTAATGTAATGTAACCATAAGTCTTGGAGAAAGGCTAAGCAGAAATTGTTGTGAGAAATTTTGTTATATTTTTGGATGCATGCTTAATTTTAGGAGAATTGGCAGTTGCATCCAATCCTTATTATTACAGGGTGGTAGGTTTAGCATTGGCTTCTGTTGCTGGGTGTGGGTGGCTTATGAGTCCAGGTACCTCCTTCATGTCGCTGGTGCTGTTTTTAGTGTATTTGGGCAAAATATGAGTGGGTTTCATTTGCTCTGTCTTCTGTTCCTTTCCAGAAACATGGAGGGATTGAAGAGTTTTTGGGTACGGTGTGTGACAGGCATTGGTTATGATTGTGGGAGTAGCTCTGAGTGTTGATTAGGTGTAGACACCGTTCATAGTGGGTGTGTCGTCTACGTGACTGGATTTTAGTGGTGTAGCCGTGTTCTATCCGTGGGGACCAGGCTGGTTGTTGGTTGCAGGCTTGGGGTTGTTGCTAACTTCTTTGTTATCTTAGAACTTTCATGGGGGTATCCTGGGGAGTGATTTGTGTGGTTTAGGTTAGAGAGGAGTCAAAAAGTAGTTTAATTTAAAATAGCAGCTTTGAGAGTTGCAGATAAAAGTTTTCTTTCTGAAGGGAAAGAACTCTAAGAAGAGGTATAATCTTTAGTCTTTTATTTAAAAGACCAAAGTTTTTATAAACTATTAGTGTAGTTTTAGATGTTAAGTAATTTGTTTTCTAAAGCTCCAGCAACAGGCATATCATTAAGAGGATTATGAAGTAGGTGAGGGAGGCAAATTGTCTAATTATAATGAATGGGTGTTCTACTGCTTGGCTACCTACTCATCTGAGAATAAAGAGACTGGCAGCTAGGGTTTAGGGTGGGGATTGTGATGGGGTTGAAAGGTTATTCTATGTTGGTTTGATTTCTGTACGAGGGGGACAAGGAAAGACTCCTAGGGAGGTGGCGAGAGCTAGCACACATTGTGTCATGTGCACTGCAAGAGCTACGGAGTCACCATGGTAGAGGCATTGGCTGGCTGGCCGTAAGCCATTGCCACTGCTCCAAACACCATCCCAGGCCTTGAGAGACACATTTTGTGGTGACATGCCAACCCAGAGAGAATCAATTTAGACATGAGGACTCATTTTAGGAATGACCTTATAAACTCTTGGGCAACGTGGCATCCAGTGGATATATTATGTACCTTATCAACCCCAAACCTCTGGAAAGATGGAGAGGTAAAAAGGACTGCTGAAGACTGTGTTAAGAGCTTTAAGGAATGGGGTGTGGAAGCATTGGAATGCAAACTTAGCAGATGCCACTGGGCTGGTTAACACTACAGGATCTGCTAACTGCTTTAGTCCTGGCCAAAAAAACCTGCTACACAACGTGGGATGAGATACATCTCCATACTACACATAAGGAAGTGCCTGGGGAAGTCGGTGTGGATTTCTCCGCCATGGGAAAAGGCAAACCCAGTCATGGGATTGTCTTTGCCCAAAGGCCCAGGTGTACTTGGTGGGTAATGCAGCAGTTGTATGTTGTAGGAATGACCTGAACTGGTGAAGAATGAATTTTGTGAGGAGTGAGGAGAGTGTGATGACCAACAATAAAGCATGCTGTTTCTCCTGTCCTGACCACTCATCCTGATGGAATGGAGCCCAAGCCATGGATCTGGAGGGAAGGAGAAAAGTCATTAAAGGGAATATATCATCTGTCTGAAAGGACCTGGGATAGTAGCTAATGAAAATGTATGTTTAGTATAGAGATGGTTTAAGGATGTGTGCATGGTTTAAGTTGTATGTGTGGGAATGCAGTGCAATACAGTTTCACCCATATAGGGTTCTTAAAAGGTGAGCAGATTCTGCTAATCACTCCTTGCCTTTCCAGTCGATGAATCAGTTCAGGGATGGGACTTGGAGAATCTCGGTGTGTGCAATATTACCTCCTGAGGCGGTCGATGCCAAGGATACAAGGGGCCTCTGGACCAGTCCCAATGGGGTGCTTTTCCCACTTGTCCCCTGTTAAACTCACCTTAGCCTCTAAGACAGACAATTCCTGGCAACTGCCTTTCCCTCCGGAGATCCAGATGGGTTCTCCACTCCTGTGTCTCGATGGCATCAGTGTGCACTGTGCACCAGTATCTGCTAAAGCTTTGTACTTCTGTGGATCTGATGTGCCAGGCCATCACACAGTCCAGTATGTCTGGTCCTCCCTTTCCTCCTCCTGGCCAAAGGCAGGAACCCTGTATTCCTGTTCCTGGTTGGGGAATCGTTGTGATGCCAGATCTAAAGTCCCCTCAAGAAGGTTAAACATGTGGCAAACAGTCATCCTTTTGAAACTTCTGCAGGTACTTGAACAGCCTTGTTCCATGTTTTCTCCTCATGTGTGAAATTATTACAAACAATATGAAGAATGTCGATTTGACATTGAAATACCAGCATTATTATCCTGGCTGGTCACAGAAGAATTGTGTACTAATTGTGTTTTTGATATAGCATGACTCATTGCAGCTGGGGAAGACTAGGGTCTATATTTTGTCCATGCCTTAAATAAGTACAGTTATCAATTTATAATGAGTTTTCTTAATGATTAAAAATTACAGAAATTAAAATTTTAAATTAATTTCCATAAAAAAGTTGTTACCGTGCCTCTTTGCAAACAAAGAGTAGCCGAGGAGCTGATGACTGCTTCTGGCCATTCTAGCCCCTTCCCTCCTGCCCTGCATCACGGGCTCTCTCATACCCTCCACTGCACCCAGAGGGCACTCTGGGATCAGCTGGATGTTCTGCAGGATTCCTTTAGCACCACCAGGTGTCCCTGCCACTTAAGAAATCACCATCCGATGCTTACCTTAGAAGACAAAAAGCTGTTTTTTAAAATCAACTGGAATAGTGTTTCCAGAATGGGCAAAAATACGAGAAACGTCCATCGTCCCTACCTCCCTTGCTCTCCCTCCATCCCCGAGCACAGCCTGGGACAGAACCAAGATGACTTATGTCCACGAGGGTACAGGCTGTCACAGCTTTCCAGCAATACTGCAGTACACTTACTACCTCTGCTCTTGTCGCGTGTCTTCCAACAGAAATGAATATGAGAAAATATCTGACATGACCGTGAGATATTTGGCAAAGAAAAGCAACCTGGTGCTCATCTGCCCGCCTCCAGTGGCGGCTCTGGGAGTGTGTGTAGCTGCTCCACTGGGAATTTCCATGGTTCCAGCATGTCTTCCTTTGGTCCTTGACCCTGGGAATGAGCATTCAAGTTCAGACTCACAGGGTCACTGCAGAAGTCTTTCCAGCTTTGTGGACTGTCTCAGAGTCTCAAGCAGCAAATGTCTGAGGAAGGAATATAACAATAGAGAAATACAAAAGAATCTTTTCTCCTTCCTATCCTCCCAGGCTCCAATTCTCAGTAAAGTCCTTCCCATGCCTTCAGAGATGTGCTTTCTGTGCCTTATGTTTTTACATTATGAAACAAATATTTGAAATTACTATCTTTAACTGACCTGTACAGTGCCACACCAGAGGCACCCATGGATTTTATGAAATAACCTATATTCAGTACTGATTGGCTCTATTAACTTTCCTGTTCTCAGCTCTGCTCCTCTCTTCTCTTCCCTGTGATTGGACAGAGGTATGCATACAGGTCATATGAAAACCTCCAGACAATGATGAAAATAAAACATCAGAATCAGCCAAGAGCTTCCTCATCTGGGTCAGCTGCTGCATCAAACAGCAACTCTCTGGTGGAGGTGGATTTTTCCTCCCAGCCCAGACCCCACCTGCTTACCTCCTTCTTCCTGCTGGAACTCTGGCGCTCACAGTTAAAATAGCCATATTCCAATTAATAGGGCAGAAGCAACAACCTTTTCTATCATGAAGAAAAGACTCCTGAATCACTAAGATGTCTCAAGTATGAAATATTGTGCCAGCTCTTTCAACTGTTTACTTCTGTATTCCTGATTTCCAGATTAATTTATTTCTATATGCCTATCTCCAGCTCTTTCTTTCGAAAGCATTGATAAAACTAAGTGCTAACACACATCCTACAAATCAAGTGAGATCCATTTTAAAATTTAGAAATATTTTAGAACATCATGTGGTAAATATAAATCTTACTACTATGAAATTGTTATTTTATTATAAGAGCTTTCTGCAATGTAAATACCAAAGTATTTACAGTTAAAAACCCCTGGTCCAGAGTTGCTATTAATAGGCCCTGTTTCAGCATATTTAGATGTTAAAGACGCATTACATCTCTAAATCTGGCAATTAAAAAATAAATTTACTTATGTGAGGGCTTAAAAGGAAAGCAAGTTTTTAATTTAATACCACACAAGTGAGGCAGAGACATTTAGAAATAAATCATAATAAAAAGTTGCCTTCTCTGAAGTGATCATTTGAATTTCTTTATAATTTTCTGCCTGAGAGTTTCACAGTAAAAGGTAGCTGTAGCTCTGTGGAGACTCTGACCAGTGCCAACTGGAGGCATTGCTTGGTGTTACACAGTTTCTTTTCTTTGATAAACAAGTTAATAAGCAAATAGATACGCACAGCCTGTTGATGCATTTACTGAAACATGACCATCTAAATTTCTACCAGCCATCCCCTCCACTGCTTAAGCAGATGATAATCCCCGGAGTGAATTAGACGCCTCATGGTAAGTGCATCATTGCTTCCATGGACTAAGCCAGAGTTGCTCTGTTTGGAGCCCTTTACTCTGCTCCAAGAGAAGAATGAGTGAAGCAGGTTTAAAAATCGGTTGGAACTTGTGCCCCAGTGGTAAACAGCTTAAAAACAAGATAGAGAAAAAAGAAAGATGTGGGATGCTTTCATTAATTCCTGCTTCTTTAGGATTTAACATGTTCCTTCTGTCGTTAGGCTTTTAGAAGGGCTTCCAGACCACAGTATTCCTTTGGGTGCTGTATTGGCATTTATGGAGGCCAGAAGGAACCACCAATGTATAAAACTTTCAGCAAGAGTGTTTTAAAACACAGCGTGATTTTGTGCCATTTGAAAATACTATAATAGGAAAAAATCAAGGCATTTTTCTAAAGAGGAGTACATTTGTAAATCAGAAAATGTCATCTTTATTTCTTTGCATTGAGGTAGTGCACAAACATTGCCAGAACCACAGTATCTGCAAACAGGCTAATTCCAAGATACCATTGCAGTTTAGTGTTACTTTTCATATGTAGCAAACCCACAGACAGAGACAGGCTTAGCAAGGAGATACTTGGAAACAACACCCCTTAAATGTTTTAGGCACATCCTCAATACTCACTTCATAAAGGAATCAGACAGGCAGCAAAACGAAAAGTCATTGCAAAAAGAAAACTGGAAAATCAAGGGGTTTTTTAAATGAAGTAATTCTAGAGAAAATTGTCAATGCGTAATTCCCCTGTCAGACACACAGATAGCAAAATGCTCACAACTGCAGGTTAGTCACAGAAGCACCATGAAGACACATCAGATAGTAGAAAAAGCCCTCTGCTCATGTCAAAGGTACATAGATGTTGGAGAGTCCTGCTGAGCAAGCAACAGCCCTGGATGTAGTCTTCCAATTTTAGTTAAATTTTGAGTTACAGTGATTTGGACATACAGGAACAAAACTTTCTCTTAATCACAGTTAGGGACCTCAGTGAAACTCAAAGATCTATCAAAGACAAATGCAAAAATAAATTAGGAGCTGGGTTTACAATAGATTATTATGATAGAATATTATATGTTATAATATCATATAGAAAAATTTTGCAGGGGCCATCTGCCAAATGAAGATCTCCACTGTAGTAAGAGCTCAGCAACAACAGAAGTCAAGAGAATCCCTGTGAGAGAGACACATTATTAATGGCACAGCTGCAGGAAACATTTCTGACAGAGTTGGCATCTTATTAGTTACTCCTAGTCCCATCAAGAAATAGGAAACTGTAATGTTCATGCAACTACTTGTTTTGTGTTGCTGTGGCTAAGGGAAAAGGGAATGCGTGGGTGGGTTGTCTGGTGGATGGATAGCGCAAGTGAGATAAAAATTCTGATTAAATATTTAGACTCAGGGAAAACAAAGGTGATTTGGGACATAAACTGAGCTGTGTTCTTGATTAATAAGGAAATGGTAATGCTTCCTTCAACGAGTAGGTGGCAGCAGTACCATTTGCTGCATGAATACTCTCCCATGGACTGTGTTTTGTAATAGGTGGACGGAGAAGTGTGGGAGTTCGTGTTCTGGAACAGGCAGCTGGAGGCTAAGAAAAGAAGGAAAGCAAATAAGTGGAGTTCCTCTAGCAAATTCAGTTCAAGGAACTCATAATATTGCATTTGGTATATAAACAAACGTCCATGGAAAAAAAACCCATATTTTTTCTTCCGAATAGGACTTAATTATATTCTGTGCATGAAAAGAATGAATTCTGCCTCAGGTCTGTCAAAAATATTCGGACCATTATGAATCTGTATGGAGCCAAGAGGAACACACAGAGTGAATGACAGAGGCAATTATCAGGCTGCATGCACGTGTGTGCATACTCTGTCTAGACCAGGGGTAAGAATGTGGCTGGCAATCACGAGTCTGTGCATAGCACAGCAACAGCTCTGCGTGTTGATGTGGCAGAACGATAGTTAGTTATTTGATATTCAACCAGGTTTGAGAGTTTGCCCTGCCTTTCTCCTTCCAAAGGTTGTCCCTGCTATCCAAATGTGAGTGCTTTTTCTAACAGCCAGGAAATGAGAAGCCTTCAGGGGTTGGAAGCCTGATTGCTGTCTTCCTCTGAATTTGGATAAGTGAAGCTGCAACTCCTGTCTCCAGCTGTCAGCCCTGCTACACACAGCAGAGTGGAAGAGATGATAGCCAAGTACTCAGAACAGCCAAATAACAGCTGGAAGGACCTGCCTGTATTAACCTTGCACAAAGCAGCAATGCTTTTGGTTGTTGATCAAGCTTGAATATCATGGTTTATACCATACTTTGATGTCCATATGTCTTTATATGGACATCAAAGTCTTACACAGGTTGATATACTGCCAGAGGTCTACAGGAACAGACCAGATACATCTACACCTACAGGTACAGCGTTAGCCAATATGGGCTCATAGAGAGCCAGTGGGCTGGCTGGGTGAGCAATACCGGTACATCCACTGGGAATGGAAGGACTCTCTACATGAACATGAGGCAATACGAGGCACAATGCACTCCACACTTGTTTCCTTTTATTTTTTTGCTAGCAAAGAATGACTAATGTAGTTAATCAGGATTGCTCTGAGGTCTGGAATTGGTGTTTTTCTACTTTATCCCCATGAAATTTTTCTATAAATTTTTTTTGAGGAATTTCTGCAGAATGAAACTAAGTCTACCAAAGGTTTAGCATATGGACAGCCCAGACATGCCAAAGGATAGAAGCAGATCATTCGCTTATAAATATGTAAGAGGGTTCCCATCATTTCTTTCATAATACTTTGCTTGATTTTTCCTTCCGATGTTTATAATGGAAATGGGGAAATACTGACCATTGCTTAAATTAAATCTAACAAAAAAGTTCTATCACAACCATTCAGCATCCACTGCTGCTGCTTAAAGCTGACCTTAGCTGACCTTAGCACTGGGATAATCTAAGGATATTAATCATTAGAAGGGCTGCACTGTCACACAGAAAAAGGGGAGCTGGTCAGTATTTTGCAGAAATCTGTGTTTTCAGCCGTTGTTTTACCACATATGAGCATGATCAATTTTATCAGTTTTATATAAGCTTATCTTAGCTCGCACACAACGTAAGCAGTTGCCTCAGGACTAACGTGGGATATCCTTTCTGAGCTGGCCAGAATTCTCTCCTAATACTAAAAGTTGCTGTTGTTGACGAGGCATAGCAGTGACAACGGCAGCCATCTAAGTCTGACCAATGGCTTCTGGTAATTATCCATTAACTGGCTTCTGGACTGCGTGGTGATTGCTAAGTTGTGGAAGTTTCAGTGATCTAAGCAAGATAATGACATTTAAAAAGGAAAAGACTCATAGCTTCCCTGTTGCTCACAAATTCAGATCACTCTGAATTCAGATCAGAAATTACAAAGGACAGAGCTTTTCATTACCTCTTTTCCAGAATTTCAATTTCTTCTTAAAAAACATTACTGCATCATTTGTTTTATTTCATCTCAATAGAAAATACAGCAGCAAGGCATGACAAGTTTACAAACTGTAGCTGTGCATTTGGAAGAGCATGATGAGGTGAAATTTATGCTGAAAGGATTTCTACCATATTTACAGAACAGCCTAAACACCATAGGCATCACTGTGACCTAAAAGAAAACAGTGGAATAGGTAGAAAGTTGCACAGTGAGTTTTAGATGAGGGATGCTGAGAATCACTGGGTGCAGCAAAAGAGGTTTCAGGCAGGGAGGGGTAGAGAGTTTGCTTTCTGGAGGGGCTTAACTTGGTGGGCTTAACTTGGTGCGCTACTCAATGCTCAGAAATGCAAACTGTTGCAAAATTTGTTACAGTCTTCAAGTTCCTAACAGTCCACTTAACATCCACGTAATAAAAAGAGACCCTGCTCCTCTGCCTGAAACATTACAGCACTTTGGTACCAGCCACCTCTAAATGATCGTGTCAAATTTAGGTGAGGAAGACACTCGTGTTCCTTTTAAGTTCTACCCTTAAAACCCAGGTGTACTCACTCCTTCCTGCCTTCTTCCACACATTCTTTACACATCTGTGTTTACTTCCCTCTGCATTAAACCACACTATTTAAGTTCTATTTGCAGTACTCAGAGATTTGAAACACAATGACAGTAAATTATTTAGCAAACAATTAGAGGAAGGAGTGCAAACAAAACCACTAATTTCCAAAAGTATCTTTAATCGCTTGGTGCAGGCTCAGAACCGCAAGCAAATATTAAGATAATTAATAGCTGTCAACTTGTCAGTCACATGAAAAGCACCTTCAGTCAATTATGCAAACGTGTCTCTCATACTTCAGAAGGTGTGAGCACAGCCACCTCCTGTTTCTGTCAAGGTCACACTGACTTCACAACATGCTTCCCATGGTGTAGAGGTTCAAATCTGTTCTGATAGTTGCTTTAGGATTTTCAAGCCTTTGTTCAGCAATTGCTATCAATGAATGAAATGCTTGCTTTATATCTCCAATGACTACTTCAAACATAACCTTTGAATAACCTCAAATAATTGGATGACAGATGACGTACATATGAGTTTGGATGCAACAATTGTACTAACAAAATCCAGACAAGCACAGAGATGTAGAATTCATGATCAAAAAGGCAAAAAAAGGCGCCTTTCCTGAAGACAGCTGTTCCCATGCTTTGTTCTGCAGGAAAGATTTCGGCTTATAGAAGTATCTTGTCACTTGATAGCAGCATATTCATGCCTTCAATAACTACTTAAAGTATTAAATGTAACTACAAATTGCTAGTGTTGTGGATCTTTGGGATTTTTAACATGCTGTGAGGTGTGCTTTCTCCCATCCCTTTTAAGCAATAACCACTAGTGGCGGATGTGATGGCTGCATCCACCTTACTCTGGACTTTGGAGGTGGATGGCAACATGGTAGCCAAGGGCTGTCTGGAGTGGTGACCCAGACGTCTTGCTGGTATGCAAATATGACCATAAGTCACTCATCTTTCTCTATAAATAGCGGACAGCCCAGGGCCCGCGGAGCTCTCCTACACGGCAGCGGGCTGCACGCCAGGATCTCTCCTTGGGCAGGGACACCTCACAAGGTTACTCCTCCAGGCTGAGAGATCCCTTCCCACAACAGATCCTCCTTAAGTGATTAACAGCGTGATAGACTTTGACTTCTTAGCTGAGTGGTCTAAAGGGCTAACTGTGCACATCTAATCCGTTCAACCTAAACTGTTGACTAAGTCTGGGACTAGGAGCGGACCCAGCTGTGCCTAGACTGCTCTCTGAGAAGGTGTTTAGAAAGAAGGACAGTCTGTTCTGAACCTCGTGATTCGGTGGGAGGGTCTCCCTGATGGTTTTGTATGACCCTGTCCTCTATGCGGCAACTAATCAAGTGTACCTTGCCAAGAAATCTTGTTAAATCATTGTCACAGTCACCATTGAACATTAACTCACAACTTTACATTGAGAGAGTATACGGTGGCCTCTGTCTTGTGAGTGAAGTGCATCACACCAAGACACAAAGCTTATCAGTCTGTCTATCTATATGAGAAAAAACCAGAAGGAATTTTGCTGGAGGTATGCCAACGCTTCCACCAAGATAACACTCTCTGAGAGGAGTGCAACTCTAAAGACCCACTTTCATAAACCACCCAGACTCATACACCTCCCAGGAGGCAGAAAGTACCTATCCTTTTTTTTTCTTTACTATCTTGTATCTAGTTTTGCTAACTTAAAGCTATAAATCCCCTTCAGTTCTTCTGCTGAGCATTGTTGAGCATTACACATTTGTGCTCAACCATTGTTGCTTTTCAATACAATATAAGTGTGGTTTAATACATTTCTGTGAGATTTCATTGCTCTGACTTCTTCGTGAGGGAAAGCAGCATTATCAAGATGGAGCTGGACAGTTTGTCTTCTGGCACAGGACTGTACACAAATCCTGGCATAGTTATTTGCATGTGAAGTGCTTCACATATTAGTACTAAATATAAAGACAGGCACAGAGTGCCTCACTGCCTTTCTGAAGGAGAGCATGTCCATGTGAATGCTGCATTAATCTTGTGACCTGCAAAGAGAGAGTGCAAGGATTAGGTTTCCAAAGAAATTAGGCACCCCAAACCTATTTTAGTGTTACTTCAGCTGCTTTTATCACATGAAATCTTCAACCTCCAATGCTCAGGCACTGCCTAGCATCCCAATGGCCAGCTCTGTAAATTCAGACTCCTTGTCTCTGAGCAACTAATTTCTATCTCTGACAGAAGGAATTAAAGACAAAAAAAAGAAAAGGAAAAAAAAAGAAAAAAGAGGAAAAGAAACTTAAAGTATCTAAGTTTAAGAAGCTCACAGATGTTTCAAAGGGCTCTGAAATAATCCTGTATTTTCCAGCCCTGGAGGAGGAGGCACTGGAAAACAGAGTAAGGCCTCCCCTCATTGCCAGCCCATCAGGCTGGGAAGAGTCAGAAGCACATCTGTGGGCTCCTGTGGCTCAGCTTCCCAGTTCTCTGAAAATGTGCTGGCTTAAGCTTCTGCTTGCTCAGGACTTCTGTATTGCACTGCATGGACGCCCAGCCCTGGGAGTGCAACTTTGGACACTCACTTGTGGTGCATTTGCACATTCTTGTGAGTCTCGCTAGAATGCTTTGCAGTTGCATCCTCAGTGTCTGGAGGCCACCCAAAAGAAACCAGCATTGAACCTAAACTCATTTTGGTCTCTGAGCTGATGCTGCGTTTCGGGAGCTAGCTCATGCCATAGGCAATGAATGGCAATTTTATGCCCCAGAGCAGATTTACTGCAAGATTCCTTTCTTAGGGTGAGAAACAGCCTTGGCTTTAAACAAGGGGACACAGCTTTTCAGCATCTGGATGCTTCTAACATCAGGTATGGTAAGGGCTCTCTAGAGACAGTTTTCACCGTCCATTAACTTTTACAGTGTGTCAGCTTTCCAGTGTAGTTGGAGAAGTCACTATGGAGCTCAGAGTGTTAGGACAAACACACCAATAAGACAATAAAATTCTCTGGACTAGCTGATGTGAGCCAGAAATCTTGGTTGACTCTTCTCTAGTGAGGTTATTCTACTTGTTTACAGCTCACAACAACTTATAAACAACTCACACAGCCAGGAAAAAGTGCACTTTGCCCAGAGACAAGTTGGAGCTCCCTGTCACTGGACAGCAGCAGAGGCAGCAGCTGGGACAGATGGAGAGTCATGCTACAAGTGTAACACTGATCCATGAGAAATGGTTTTGCGCATTCCGCAGCATAGTCAAGTAGTTTTGCAGCTTTCTGAGAGACTAGGGAAAAGATCAAGAACGAAACTTGAGCTGAGGTTTGAGGCTGCCTATGACTGGTACAGTGGGATGATCTTTTCATTTCTTAGCCTTTGAAGAAGCAAAAAGGCTGTTATCACTGTAGGACCAGGCTAGAGACTTGGGGCCTCGTCATCGACCTCTAGCAGATAAAGTGGGGTATTGCCTTAACACTGTCTTGGTTTAACACAATTTAAGTGGGGGGACACTCCAAAATTAATTACCTTCCTTTTTAGTTTTAACCCCTCCTTTTGCGCCTATTAGGAGAGACAAATGCAAGTAGATATAAGTGAAGAAGTAACTGTTTACTAAAAAAAAATGAAACAGCAACAAGAAAAATAACAGTAAATAATAACTGGATACAAAGTTGTTGAATCTCACCGGCAATGCCCCCTCAGTCTCTCCAGCCGTGCCAGCTTCATTGACAGGGGCGGCTGACAGACTCCGGAGGCTAGGAAACTCAGCAGCTGGAGAACTCGGCAAATCCGCAGAGCCGATTTCTCCGCCTCCTCCTCGGCTGGCTGGACCTGGTTGGTGTCAGCACCGCGGTTTCTGAGCCATTCCTTGGTGTGTCGCCACGAGTGGTCTCCCCAAGCACCGAGACCAGCACCTCCCAGCCCCGATGCCTCTGGCTCCGCACCGCGCTGTAGACAGGTATTGCGAAATTTTCCTTGAAGCATTTTAGCATTGCAAAATGCAGTTTCTTGAAAGCAGGCAAGGAACTCAGCGAGAATAAAAGAAGGCTTCTGCCTTGCCCTGTCCCAGCTTCCCCTCAAGAACGAAAGGGAAAGGCCAAGAGAATTCTGCCTGAGCCACCCCAGCCTTAAAAAGACCTGGCACACTACCTCTCTGGTTCCGTGTCCAGCTACCGGGTCTTAGAGAGACAGTAATAGCTTTGGACACAGGTAGATATGGAATACAATAATATATTGGGTTGCCCAGCACAACGTTGTATAATCTGGTACTCTAGTAGAAGGATGATATCCAGTGAAAAGGAGTTATAGCCAGATTACTGTTCTGTAAGACCTCATTCCTCATATGTGCTCTTAGATGACTTTTCTATTCACTAAGAAAATTGCTTCAGTTGGATGAGCCCTCAAAAATTGTCAGTCTCTTTTTTCACTGTCTAAAGGAGTGGACAAGTTTAAAGCAAGTAGAACTCAGGAAGTATTTAATGTAGAACACTACTCTCCAAAACTGCACATGCATCGTTATGCACTATGGAGTGACTACTTCCCACTCTTGTGCACAGAATTCAACATTCATTTGTGTTTAGGTCTTGTACTTAAATTACACTTACACTGTCATTTTGAAGAGAAGGGATTTTGTAAGGGCACTGAAATCTCTTCACTTGCTCTTTCTTCCTTGAAGAAGTCAGAATCGTATAAGGAACATCGGTATACACTAAATTTAATCTGTGTTAAGATGTCCATCTCTCTCAGGGAAGAAGATATATTGCTCTAATATGCAAGGTTTTGTAATAGCAAGATGTCTTGCCTAAAATTGTAGCTTAGTTGGTAGATTAGGTAGAAAGAATTATTCCCATGTAGAGTCTAACGTTGTATTTTAATAAATGTTTTAAATAAAGGCAAGGCTACTTCCCATGCAGTTTTGCTTTGTTCTAATGAAATATTTACCATGCTGTAATTGCAGTCCATCCCTCAGGCAGAAGAATACTGCCAGCCATGTAATAAATATTCTACTATGCCTAAGCTAGGCTTTTTGAAAAAGAAATTTCTCTTAGTAGATAAGAGTTGTTTGATAATGGTTTGTTCTGAGACGACCACTAAGGAATTTGTTCATTAAATGGATTTCAGAAACAGCAGGGGTGTAAGATTCTTCGTGTATCATCACATTTAGCTAATCATTTATACTTTCAAAAAACTTTACTAACCATGCCTCACAGAGGAGAAACAAATCACATGAGTCAAATCACCAAGTTACTTCTCAATTGCAAAAGCACTTCATAAAATCACCTCCAAAAATAAAGGCAACTCTTTTGAAAAAACAAAAAACAGGAAATCTAGAGAGAGCAATGTGCAGAACCAGATACTTCCCCACTACCATGACTCTGCTGCTCAGCTTAAATCGGCTGAGACTCTACATCTCCCTTCAGTCAATGCCAGAGTACTTTTTTTTCCTTCCAAAACTATTCTAAAGGCAAAAAACCTAATTTTATCATAACGAAGGACATCAAAACAGGCCTGGATTTATTTCCACACTACACAAAGTCTGTGGTCAATGTCCAAGGACAAGGATCGTGCACTCACTTTTGAGTCACATCTGTGGGTGTTTCTCACCTCTCCGGCCACAGCTGCCCTTTTCCACTCGTGCTGATATGGGCCCAGCATTTTCGGGCTCATGCCAATACTCAATTTCAGTTTACAAAGAGTAACTCTAAGTATTCCTGTAAAACCAAATTACTTGGAATAGTGGAAGTTCATGCGCTGCTGTAGAGAAGACAGAAGATGTCACAGAAACTCCCACACTGCTTCCTATCTCTATTACTCTTCACAGCTTCTATGTCGGAAAAAAAACAGGGTAGGATCAGGCAGGGAGAGAGAATGCAGCAGGAGAAAGAGTGAAGCTGTTCATTTCTCTCAGTTCCCTCTCTCCTTGCCTTTCTTTTCTGGGCTTTGATCTAATACTTCGATCTGACAAATGGAAAAGAACAGAGGATTGCCAGGAGGTAGCAATAAATATGCAGTAGTACTTTTCTGCCTTTAGTTTTCACCTTCATTCATAGCAGAAAAATTGCCTCAACATATTCTTCCTTACAGAATGGGGAGGAGGACACTTTATGCCAAGCAGAGATGTATTTGTTTCCTCTCAAAAGAAAAGATCAGCCTCTTACTTCTGTATTCAGAAGCGTGTATTTACAGAGTTGTTACATCGCCTACAACCAGACTTTAAATATTTATTGCTTGTGTGGTTGAAAAATAATGCAATCAGATGACAAGCAATCCTCCACAGATTCTCCCTCTGACAATATTTCAAGCCATGGGGGAACACACACTACAGCTAGCTGGCAACTTACTCCACAAGCAGCTCTGCAGGGACAGATCCTGCTTGGATGCTGGGCTCCTCCGCAACTGGGAGGGGAACACAAGCCTAAGGAGACCAGTGCTTCATACCTCACAGAAAAGATCCACAGACTCCCAAACTAAAACAGAGGGAAAGGATCACCAGAATAGTAATGTTCAGTTTTGAATGCTCTTGATGCACCACACAGAGAATTACCCTCGGTAGGGCTTTTGGACTGCAGTCTGTACCAGCCAGTCAGCAGCCTCTGTGTCTCCCCATATATCCATGGAGGGGACATCCTGATCAGCAATGAAGACAAAAGTCACAAAGAATGTGAAACATTCAGTTGGACAGAATAATCCTACAATTCAACAAATATTTTCCTGTTCAGGAACAGCCATCAGTGTCACTGCAGTAGAGAGCAATATCCCAGGAAACTGCAGCATGTCTCAAAAGACCATCCAAGATTGTCAAACACCTTATGTGTCACCAGTACTCAACATTCCCCTCCAGGACATCGCTGATGTATTCATCTGGATTAGAAGAACCACTGCTAAATCAGGCTAAGTCCTAAGGACCAATCAAACCTTTCCTCAAACATACACTCACTGTACAGCGTGGGCTTCCTCCACGGTCAAGTATGGTCTGGGAAATGTGGAATACTTTCTGTCCATTCTGTTAACTTTATGGAAGATGGAGTGAAATGCAAAATGCACCTCAAAGGTTTCAATTAAAAATATTAATGATCTTTTAGATCAAGGCTTCTAGATTTTAGTCATCTTTGTGGGAAATTGCAAAGCTTTAACTTTTCCCTGTTTATGGTGTTCAAGCTACACCTCAAACTTAGCTCTATTAGGGTGTCCAGTCTCTACTGAATTGTCCACAGTGCATGCTGCATTGTACAAATTTTTTCTGAAGTGGAAACTCTGAACCACACTGTTAAACACAGGAAATTTATCCTTGTTTTTTTCTAAAAAGATAAGAAGTACTTTCAGAAAAATGCAGATGCATAAGTAACATCTTTCCTGCTACTAAATTCACTTTTCTCTTGTGAATATAGACAAAAGAAATTTATTTTAGTTTTGCAGTCTCCAATTTTTCTTGTCTGGGCCCTGCAGTTATGAAACTCCTGATTTACTTTCATGTGGAGTGAGAGTAAGGATCTTTTCATGCAGCACTTGGGTTGCCAGAGGCTTGTTGGCTGATTTCAGGAAAGGTGAAGCCATTACCTGTGATACTCCGTAAATACAAAGAGATGAGATGAAAGCACACCATTCTTCTCACACATGGGTGGAGATGGACCAGCTGAAGTTACTATGAAGAGTGTGCACAGCTCTGTTAGCACTGATGCAGTACCCACAACTCACATCCCTAGCTGTAGGTACAGGGATACTGAAATAAATGACAGAATTGCTCCTTGACTCTCCTGCCCTACTACATGACAGAAGAAATACATTTTCCAATGCATTTTCACCCTTAGAAAATATGCAAGAATGCAGAAGTGTTATTTATGGCTTTCAAAAGGCTAGAGCAAGTAAAATGTTGGCAAGGATTTTGCACAGAAAGGGTCAAACCCACATTATGAGGTGGCCATAAAGAATGGAAATAAAAGAATCATGCCTTTCTTTAAAGGCACAATATCAAAATTTAATTTCCAAATACTGCAAAAGAAGAAACTATATAAGAAAAATTTTATGCTTCAAAGCATATAGGCTAAACACACACCAAAATAAAAAACACTCAAGAGTATGGCAAAATTTCACCTCTCTTGTAAATGAAAGGCTAAACTAGCCAGCAAAAAAGAGTTGAAAAAAGCAATGCAAACCTTGAAATAATGCCAATGAGATGGCAGAGAGAGAGAGGACAAGAGGAGGTGGCCAGCAGTGAGCATCCTGTGCTCAGAAGACATGCTGGGAAAATGCCAGAAACAAGTGGCAGACAGGATTTTCATTCTGCTTAAACTAGCTTCATTCCTTGAGAGACTCTACTGTGCTGAACAGGGTTATTTCAGTTTTACTCCTGACGGCAGGGGCATTCTCAAAAACTTTTTGTGCCTCTGACAGAAGGCTGGTACTCCTTAATTTGCCCAGTTTTGTCAGATGTTGTAGGGGTTTTACGGCACTGGATTGAGCTATATTATCTAGGTGAGATAAGGGGGTTCACAGCCTTGGCCAGAGATAACCTCATGCCTTTGCTTCAGTGGTATCCCAGCCTGGGCAGAGCAGACTCCCTCCCATTTGCCACCCACCACCTGCCCAGAGGGCAGCTGTCACAGGGGGCTCCAATGACACATGGTTATATAAATAAGGAAAAGCCAAAGATTTTCATGAGTTAAACTCATATGTAACAGCAATAAGTATATTAATAGCTAAAAGTAACACTGACATTTACTGCAGGAAGATTTCCTCTCTCCTTCATGTCCTAGGCTCTATTACACAGGAGAGCCACGGGCTGCTTTCACCTTGCATGAGCAAATCAAATCTTCAGGGAACAGCTTTAGCAACTTCTCCAGAAAAGTCAGAGCCCTTTTCTCATGGGTAATGGGATAAAAAAACCCCATAAAATCAACAAATGTCCAATGCCCTAAGATACAGCCTTTCTCCTGATGGCAAGGGTAAATCTACAGTCTTTTTCTTCTCTTTGGACAAAACACTTTTCTTTCTTCCTAGCCTAAACCTTTGCCTCAGGTTTATCCCTGTGGAGATGAAGGAACAGGGAGGAGCAGGGAAATTGCCCTTGCCCCTTCCTCAGCTGCCTCCAGAGACCTCCAGCTCTCCTCCTCTGAGACCACTTCCCTGTGCTTGCACTTGGGAGAAGCTGGTTCTATACATCTTGTTTTCCAGAGCACTCCTTTCTGCCTCAGCACAGGGGCTCCATCAGCATCTCAGCTCTGCCCCAGATGTGGCTGCCTTTCCCCAGGCTGCCCTGCCAGGCAGGGTGTTCCTGTGGCAGGTTTCTGTCTCTCTGCAGCCAGGGGAGCACCAGGGCCAGCACAGCTGGTCCCAAAGCTGAAGCATCTCTGGCTCTGCCCTGACCATGGGCTTTGGCCTCAGACATAGGTGTAGGACGGAGTTGTGCAACAGCACGTATAATTTTCACCACAGAATACCTTCAGGCTGTTGTCTCCAGCTCAGACTGCTTTTGGGAGCAGCCACACTCACTGCAGTGTTCTTCGAGGGCTTCCCACTGCCAAAGCAGTTATTGACAGTGTAACAGTGTGTCGATATATCCAGCAAGGAGAATGACAAACAAATGTAGTCCCAGAGGAAACACAAAGAAAAATTAATTAAACATGTGCATAAAAATAATTGCATGCTACATAAAGACAGGTGCAAACTGACATTCCACAGATGACTCATGCTTCCTTGCTTTTTTTCCTGTGTTTCCTTGAAACCTGCTCTTAGTCATCTTGAGGAGCACGTGTTTGCTCACAGAACCATGCTGCCTTCGTCAAGAGCACTCGCCTGGTCCCACATGCTCTTCACCACCAGCATGGCCACATCTGCTGTAACGGAGCACGTAAGATCTCAAGACCAACCACAGATCTGCCTGTGTCTTCTAGGGCTTTTCCAATCCTCTGAAACAAAAAAAGGCTCAAGACCCGTACGGAATCACAAACAGGCAGATCTTTAGGACATCAGCTTCTTTACAGACTGTTGCAAAGGTTCAGTTAGATTAGCTGTGACCTCATGAGCATGAAATCAGCTTGATCACCATCACTAGTTCTGTAAGACTAGCAATGCAGGAAAAATGGGATTGTACCAGACAATAAAATAAAGGGATTTCTTTTTTCTAAGGAGCTTTATCAAAAACCTCAGAGGCCTCATTATAAAAGACTCTGACATCTCCACCCCTCAGCTCTTTCTCTATTAACCAAAGTGTGTAAGGAAGGAGTTTTAGGCCATCCTTGCATTGCAGCACTGATTGCAGCATTCAGCCACAGATTCCTGTATATTGATTTTCCTTTATGGCTCCAAGTGTTTCACCACAGGCTCTTGTGGTTGCATTCCAGTCCAAGAAGTTCTGGTAGATTATACCACCCTGCAGAGTCCTCTCTGTAGCTATGCTGGTACTGGGTCTCACTCACCAGACTTTTTTGCTCCCAGCCAGAAAAGCTCTGCTGAGGGGTAGCTGTATTATCACCACATGGTGGAGATGTATTTCTGGCAAGCTTTAAATGAGGGAAGGAGCAGAGCTGGTAGAAAGGGCAAAGCATGCCAGGTATACAATAGGAACACCCCATAGCTGTTCTGGCTGTGGGAAATGATGATGTTCAGCACAGCTGGTGACCCTGGTGGTTGAAATGGGATCAGAAGATAAAATAGAGCCTTTGGCAAGGAAGAAGTTCTCAATTTAAATCTGAGGCACATAAAGCAGAGAGAGCTAACCATTTAAGCAAGACTGTTTAGCTATGATGTTTTGTAAGAAATAGACGAGGCTGATGTTATGAGCCAGGAAAGAAGAAGGGAGTTGCAGAAAGCAGAAAAGGGACCGAGAGGGAGACGAATGAGTGCTCTGGGACATTTGTTCCCCTCTGTTTCAGAGAAATACTTCTTTCAAGCAGTAATAACCTCCCTAAAAAGCAAAATGGAGTGAGTGTTTCAGCGCGGCTGCAGGACACTGCCCTGCTCCAGTGAAGCACTTAAGCACATACTTACTTTCAAGCTTATGGGCAGCCCAGAAAGCTGACAGGATCATGCACTTTCTTGGAGAGAATTATGAATATAAATGCTCTGCTGGATTCAGACCTGGGAGCTAGATTCAGCCTTCAGCTCCAGTCATGTAACTTCAACAAAGGCTGGACTGACAGCTGGGAAACACCACCCTGCGTGTACGTGAATGTAATGAAAAAGATCTTACCAAAGGAAAGATGCTGAATTGAACTAATATATTTAACTTTTACATAATAAGGTTATAATTTTCAAGGTAGTTTTCAAAGAGCCTTTGGATATATGCTGTATATCCTTCTGCTTCTACCACTGCTCAGGAAATCATGGCTTCTAAAAAGTACTTATTTCTTATAGGATTCTATACATTTTGGTCTGTGGAGCTTGAATTGATTGATACAGATAAGTTTTATTTTTACAACTGGATTATTTAATTTCTTTTCTTAAAACTACTTCTCAACAATGACATATCAACAATGTTATCATGCAGGACTTGATGAATAAAAAGACACACAGAAGGAGAAAGCTATCTGGTTGAAAGGAAGGTTATCCATCCTCTGTATAGGGGACAACACTATAAATAAAAACTTACTGATCTGAAAGAATATTAGAAAGTACCAGTCAGATTCTGTTTTACTGTTAAGCCACACTTTAGTACATCCTTCTGGAAACCAAACATGGGCTGATGGAGGAACACTCTGCATGCCTATTGATTTCTTTATTTAGTTTCCAGGCAGTGGAATTGCAGCACAAGGATCACTGTTTTCAGACCTTTTACTTGATTCTGCAAAATGACAAAAAGTTACACAAGCTTTTTGAGCTCATTTGACAATTGCAGAGATGTCTCAGAACTAAAATTTGGTTTCAGTTGGTATTAATTATGATATTTTAATAACATGAGATTTTTATCCTCTTCAGGTTTCAGGCATCAAAAGAATCCTACTTTTGCCACTAATTTTGTAAGGACCTTTTATTTTCAGACAAGCAACAATTACTAACGTCTACTAATGAAGGTCAAAGAAGGTGCCATCCCCCTGATAAGCAATGCTGGAAAACTGGTAATGGATGAGGAGAAGGCTGAGGTAATCAACAACTTTTTTCCCCTCAGTCTTCAATGTCAACGTCTCTTCCCACACCTCTTGAGTGGATGGACAGCAAGGTGGGGACAGGGGAGCTAAGTGCCTCCACTGGAAACGGAAAAGGGGCAAGTTTTAGATCAGATAAGAAGGAATTCCTTACTGTGAGAGTGGTAAAGTACTGGAACAAGTTGCCCAGAGAAGCTGTGTATGTTCCAACTCTGGAAGTGTTCAAGGGCAGGTTGGATGGGGCTCTGAGCAACCTGGTCTAGTGAAAGGTGTCCCTGCCCCTGGCAGGGGGAGTTGGAATGAAATGACCTTACAACCCAAACCTTTCTATGATTCTATTCTGATTGTTAGTTCTGTATCTCATTTAGTGTCTGAGGTGATGGGAATATCCCAGCAATTCCATGAAGAGTTTGTGACCACTCCAGGCACTGCGGATGAAACATGCCAGTACTGCAATTCTTGCAACACCATGTCACTGGAGTGCTCATGAGTCAAATAAGACTCATATAAGTGGCTCTTAAAAGCTGAGCTGCACTTAAAAATTATCCTTAAACAATCTGAGAATTTTAAACCAAACAGGGTCAAATTCTAGGGAAGAAGATTCTCAGCTGGATACCCAGGCCTTCGTCTGTGGTCCTCCCACCCTGTTACATGGAGGTGGCAGGAGTCTGAGGAATACAGATGCAGAAAACTTCTCCCTTTTCGAACTCTACCAAGAAGCAAGGCAACTCCTATGATGACTGGATAAGGACTTTGGGATTGTCTAGTTCGCAGAAAAGGAAGCTGAGGAAGTATCTCATTGGTCTCTACAGCTTCCTGAGGATGGAAAGTAGAGAGGAAGGTACTGAGCATTTCTCCCTAGGATCCAGGGATACATGGCCTGGGAATGGTGTCCAAAGCTGCATCTGCAGAGGTCCAGAGACGGCATTAGGAAGCATTTCTTTACCAAGAGGGTGGTCTGGAATAGGTCTGCAATAGGCTTCCTAGAGAGGTGCTTGATATCCCAAACCTGTCAGTATTTAAGAGGCATTTGGACAGTGCCCTTAGTAATGTGCTCCAGCTTTTGGATAGTCCAGATGGTTGTTGTAGGTCCCTTCCAACTAAAGTATTCTATTCTATTCTATTCTATTCTATTCTATTCTATTCTATTCTATTCTATTCTATTCTATTCTAAATTACACATACAGGAAAATATGGAGAGTAAGGGTTTGCCGAATCACACAACATCCTCTGGGAAGCTGGCATGGTCCCATTTAGGAAGATGCCTTTTCAGGCCACTTGAGTCAAAGCAGTGGTGACTGCTGGGAATAAGGATGGCACCAGGTGCTGCCAAGGGCCCTTCAAAGCTCCTGAGAGCCACTTCTCTAAAAAGATGTATTTTGAGGAGAGACATTCAGGAGCACCCTAAGAAATCACTGGCTGCTTTTCTGTTTTATGTTAGGCTACTGCTTGGTGGCTTTTGTCTCTGGACCAATGAAACCAGACAGAAAATGGTGACATTTCAAATTTTGGGATGTTAATTACTTGACTATTATTGCCTTTCATAAAGTGTAGAGGGAACTGAACACTTGGTTTGTCAGGGTACACCAAGGGCTGCTGCCCCATGGGAGAAGGTCAGCCAGGAGCTGAGCACTGTCTGTGGTCATCAGATTTTTTGCCTTGCTCTGTAAATTGCAAATATTGTGCTATGCACTGCTTCAAGGAGTTTCATAGCTGGACTTTTTTTCTAAAAACGAAAGAATGTAATATTGCATGCAGCACCATATCAGGGTCACTTGGCCTGTATGAACAGTCTCAAGAAATAACACCCCTGTTTTGTGTAAATGGTCACATACTTTCAATTTAAGTTTGTAGTGAGATTTGCATAACTGCAACTGTACTTTAGGATGTGATATATTCCCCCTCTTGATCTTTAAAACAGGAGATGGGTATATACTAGGAAGAGGCTTATAAAACTTAAAAAGCAACAAAGGATGCAAAATCCATTTGCTGGTGTTTGCACAGCTCGGTGAAACTGTACATAAATATTATTATACAATCAAATAGAAATAGTGTGTTGGCTGATGGTGAAACACAAAGGAAAATGTAAAACATTCAGCAGTGAGATTTTTTTAATGCCATTTAGGGAAATGCTTAGATTCCGATAGAAAATGTAGATTTAATATTCCTCCATGGTGTTTATTCTTTCATCGGTTAGGCAGGCCTCAGCATCATTCTCATCAATCACGCAGTCTGGAACAAATCAGCTGAAAATAAGGTCAATGAGACAAAGAGAAATAGCTCATTGTACAGGAAATTTCTTATTTTTCCGTGTTTGATTAACTACATTTTTGCTACAGCTGAATTGTCAGCTAACTGTCAGCTAATGCCCCAAACCTGCAAATACATATTCGTATGCATATTAACTATAAAGGACGTTAGCCCCTTAGTCTGAGTTATGTACATGAATAGTCTCAGCAGAGTGAGCTTCTAAATTATGTCCTAGTGTGTGTTATACAGTGTCAGCAGGGGTGTAAGAGTGACAGTTGTGCCGTCTCACTTTTGAGTTTGAATCTGCTCAAAATGCATGTCTGACATTTTCCTTGTGATTATGCAAACATTTCATATTCTTCTCAGTTTGCTGATATTTGTTTGAATATGGACAGCTCTAAATGATGGAACTTTGTCCCACAGAATTCCGGAAATAATGGTATCAAATTATAAAAATACTGCTAATTATGCACTGGATGCAAAGAAAACCACTGACTGTCTTTTCCTGCTCACCAGAACAGAATAGCACAACACTGACAATATAAACTTCATTCCTTCCTTTTGCATCCAGTACCAGTGCTTTTGCATTAGTCACAATTATTACAGAAACAAGAATAGCATCTGCAAAACTAAAATTGAATTGTTTGGTAAGGAGGAAAAAAAAGCAGCACATTAAAATTTGAAAACATATATAGTAAATTTTAATCTGTATTTTAAATTGACAAAGCCAGAATTATTTATAAAGCCTTTCCCATTAAGTTTACAGGAAGTAAAGGTGAGAAATCACTCCCTGCTACACAAACATTTTATTGCATTTACCCACCACCAATATCAATCCACCATAATTCCACTGCTCCTCAAGAAGGCAAGTGTTGGGGAAAGCAGCCACCTCTGGCTGCCCATGGCTCCCATATGGTATCCCTTGCTAATGCTTGTCCCTTAACGCCTTGTTGGCGGAGACTGACGACGCCCAAGACTTATGGTGACACCTTCATGATATCAAGGCCAGATTAAGGTATCATGACACTTAATATGTTCCTGAAGACTTGGCTCCAGGAGCCATTTGAGTTTAACAAAGTCTCAGCATCATAAAAGAAGTCTGCCTGAGCTTAACTGGTGGCTGAACCTGTGGAGAAGAACTTGGAGTCCAGGTAATTAACTTGCATTTCCCAGACTGTGAGGAACGATGGGTGGGAAAAGGGTTCCCATCAGCACTCTAGGCAGGTGGCCTGGTCATTGTCAGCCAGAAATGGATGCTCCTGCTGCTATTTTTGCCATGCAAGAGTGGCATGGTTCCCTATTTTAGGAGAATAGAAAAGTCCAGAGCTGTTTACTCTCCTCAGGGGAAAGGAAGTTCTGCAGCTGCCACAAGAGGGTCAGAGTGGTGCATGGGTCACCTTCAGCTGGACTGGGACTGGTTGCAGAAGAAGGGATCCCAGTGGTCATAGCCAAGTGCCTTTCTATGAATGAGGCAGGATGTCCTTCCACTCTACAGAGCTTGACTTGGGATCCAGGCTTTTGCACAGAACACTTTCTCTCGCACACTCTTTTGGCTGTATGGGCCAGTTACTGCCCAGCCCCACCCCCCGGGTGTCAGGGAGGCTGTGTCAGTGTGAGACCACACAAGGAGGATGGTGTGTGGTGTGCCATGCACGTGAACAGGCACTCTCGAGCTCACTATGTAAAGCTGGATTGTTGGAAACAGTTGGGTGCTTTCAGCTCTACAAATTGCCTTTCACTGTCTGAGTCCCCAGGTGAAATGCAGATAAGCAAACCTAATGCCTAAGACAAGGAAAGTCTTATTGGATACCAGATGGTTTAAATGTAGATAAATGCATATGGAAGCATGTGGGATTTCAGTCTGGTGTGGAGGTTTCCACACTGAATAGTTTTGTTTCTCTTGGATCAGTGGTGGGGAAAGAAAGCTACACTGAGTTTATAAGACCTTTCGGGATGAGCCTCCAAAACACACAGCCAGACATGGAAGCAGTGCAGGTTCTGCAGGGTGTCTGCAGCATATCTGCTGGAAATAAAGGTAAACAGATTTTTATGTTGTTGATGTTGCAAAATGTGCTATTTCATACATTTGTAAATCTTTGTAAATCTGTGCATTCTGTTCCAAAGACAAAGCCTCTAAATAAACAAGAGGTGCTTACATATATGTGCACCATGTTCCTGGGCTGCCAAACAATTCTCTTGGGAAACAAACCACTCAGAGTCCTGGTCAGTGTTTTCTTTGGAAGATTGCTGCTGAAAAATTTTCAATGAGGTTCTTTCTTTCAATTAGACATATTTCCTCCAGAAACTTTCCAAGGAACAATAACTTCTTTTCTCCAAAATATTGGCTATCCAGAAACAAAGTACTCCAGCTAGACCTCAAACTAATTAGTAAATTCTGCAGTGCTGCCTCCCTGGAGTTTTAATTCAGTTAATTTTTATCTTTTCCCTGTATGGGCCAAGTTCTCTGCATATGCCATAATTCACATAGAAATGGTGATTCTGACTCAGGAGAGATGAGACCTCTTGACACAGATGAGATCTCAGGGCATTTGGGGTGCGCTCCAGTGTACAGATTAAATGGAAATACAAGACACATGGACTTAAGCACTGCTTCATACTGAAGTTTGGTCGTGATGTAACTGAAGCTTTGTTTTGTATTTTGATGCCTACTGAATCAAAATTTTACCTGTGGGCCAGAGGTGGGATTTGTCTGGGAATTCAACAAGTGGAGTATCCCCTAGATTATCAGACAGTAACACGATGATGATTACTGACTGTCCTTAAAATAGTAAAACTCAGGCCCACAGTAGACTGTTACACCACAGTAAAGCAAAACGACTGCTTCCAGAGGCTGCCAGGCTGGGTTTGTGTTCAACCTCTCCTCAGGCACAATGAGCCACATACTGCTGCGGAGGTGCAGGTGGAAGGAGCAGAAGGTACATAACTGAGAGGACTGCCCTGACAGCCAACACACAGGGTGATACATTCCTGTACAAAGATGTAGTTCCTGAGATGTTGAGTTTTCAATGTCAGTTGTAGCAACCAGAGAGGAGGGTAGTAACCTCTCTGTCTTCTTTCTCCCAGCCTTGTCGTGTACATAATAAACAGTTTTATCTTCTCCCTTCTTGAAAGTCTTCTGTACCCACCAGCCAACACACCAAATACTAGTGGGGATAATGTCACCTTTCTGTCACCTCATGAAAATATTTTTCCTTCCCGTGACATGAACCATCAAACTACATAGGATATGTAATCCTGTTCTTAGTTGACTGAAGCAAAAGGTGATCCGTTAATATCTTATTACGATATTGGATATTAATTTTCTTCTACTCAAACGCAAAGATGAAAGTTCCTGTCGCTAATGGACTAATATTTCATTTTTTAAAATTTACTTTGGAAACTGTTTGCAATACGTACAAGTCAAGCCATAAATGAGACTGTTGGATTTTTCCTTGCCAAAGCAGATTTACCATTCGACTCTCATAATGAGAAGTTTTATCCAGCTGTTTATAGAACAGTTACTGACTGTAAGGTATCCATGACATATATATTACCTAGTCAAATATTTCTTATAGGTGCATGCTGAAAACTGCTCACATAAAAAAAGCATGAGAGTAATTTGGCTCCAGCTGTCACTGAGCCAAGAGCAGGCCTGCCTACAGCTGCCTGGGTAGGCACACCTTTAGATCCTTGTAGAAAATATTCCTCTTCCACTGTCATTCTTGAAAACATACTTTTCCCCTATCAGTGTTCATGAATACCAAATAAAAGGTAAAGAAATTGCCCTCGAAGGAAACTCTTCACTTTTATTTCAATGAATACTTAACAAATCTACTTAAGAAGAACTTGCCCCAGGATATTTCTAGAACTATCTGTGAACAGAAACCTGTAAAATTAAAATATTAAGTGTTAAACTTTTTATGGAATGGGATAAACCTTTCTCCCTCTTTCAGAGGAAAAAAAGTCCTGTGGCAAAGTGCACTGCACACAGCTGCTGCTGGTGTGGGGCGACAGTACACCTGGACACACTGCCTACGTCAAGGCTAACAGGCAAAGTACAGCACAGAAAACATGGAATCCTTAGGCTCTTGATCTACCACTTCAGCTTATTTGGGCTATTTGCAGTGCCTGTCTTGTTGAAGGTGCTGGCCCATGTCTGAATAAGTGCAACTGTGATGAGCAGCAAAAGTTTCTACTTTACTTTAGTGGGTGAGGTGTCCTATGCTGTTTCACATTGCAGAGCTTTAATTTGTAATATTAGTAGAAGCCCTTAATGAAATTTGATTCATTAAGTGTCCTCATGCCCACAAGAAGAGGACAGGTATTACCATTTGATGCAGAGGGAGGCAAAGAAGTATCTGGCATAAGAGCTCAACTTTTGACTCAGAGGCAGCCCCTCTAGAAGATGAACATGAGCCTCAGGCAGATTGCTGTGGTGTTTGCTGGAAAAGGAGGAGGAGGAGTTAAAGAGAAATAACTGCAGAGAAGATCCTGCCAGGCAAGGAGCAGGCTGAAGTTAGACTGGTGCCTGGAGCATGTGCAGGTGCTCAAAGCCACAGGCTGTGAGCAGCAGTAGTTTAAACAGAAGAAAAAATGCCCTATGGAGTAAAATATATTTTAGCCATCAGGATGATCAAAAAGTAGAGTTTGCTGATTCCTTAGAATTATCAATAAGTAACTGTAAATTAAAAAACTAGATCACCTTCACGGGGCTACACTGTCCTGTGCCACTACTGTTTTTTGTCCTCCCTGAGACCTGCAGCTCTGTGAGCACTGTGCAAACACAAATGTTTCCTCAGCCATGCTGGCGTGCATGGCACTGGCTTTCTGTGCTGTTTTCTGCTTCAAATCTCTGCTAATTTTCTCACCTCTCTCACCTTGTCATGTTTTCATTAATACGAGACTATTTTTGCTCTGCTTTCCTTCAGTCTTCATATTGGATTTCATTGTAATTTATTTACTGACCTTTTTTCTACTCTTAATGGTTTTGTTATTGACTGTACGATACCACAAGAGACTGAACACCTCTGTTTATAAGATGTGCCCCTCAGGATTTTCCAGGCTTGCTTTTATATCCTGCAATTAAATTCTGTATTTTTGAAGCCATTTCTAGACCCTGGAAAATGGTGGAAAACTCATCACTGATTCCAGAGGGACAGGTCTGATCACTAAAATTAATGAGACTCTAGGGTCAAAAATTTCACAGCTCTAGCTGACTTCAATACCAATCCTCCTTGTGCATCTGAGAAAGCAATCCAAACCACAAGTCAGTAAACAATTAATTGATCTATTTTTTAAGAGGATATGTCAGAGTTAGTGGGCAATGTACTTAGGCAGCTTGAGGCAGAATTGAGGTCTCATATTTTTAATGCTTCGTATATTTATAGGTACTGAACTCTGAAGAAAAATGGTGTTCATCATCATTGTACATTCTTGTCAAAAACACAAGTCAGAGAATTTCACTGCACCAACTCAGTTAAAGCACACGTCAGAGAAGCGTAAAGAGTTAATGATCCTCACATTTAAAATATACTCTGTATTTACAATCTGGATTTCACTTAAGCCCCTCACTATAGGCTCTATAAATTTCTCTTTTCAACTATATAAACCTCTGCTCACTTCTCTCAGCACAAGTACTTAGAGAGCGTGACCAGATTCTGAAAGCCATAAATTCTATGAATTTTGCAATATTTTGTGAGATGCCTCAGTATTCCTTTCATTTGCTTTTTCTTTTTTTAACTATAAATAGAGCCTTCCTTCTGCAACCAGTCTCCAAAGGTCACCTTACAATGTTTTGCTGTTTCCCGTATTAAGCAGCAATGCTTTTCAGCTGACATTCCAACTTCAAGTCATGCATATGAGCATGATGTGAGCTTGCTTGAGACCACAGTGAGAGGGCTGCAAACAAGACTGCTGTATAATTGCCGAGAAAAATAACATCCATTGTCAAAAGGGGCACTTCATCAAACAAAATTTAGCTGCATGAATACAAGTGTCTCCAAATATTTGGTTCATGCTAAAAATATAGCACATTTATTAAAAATATATATTTATAAACATTGGTACGAACAGACACAGATGTTAAGCAAATGAGAAAGGAAAAATAACCGTGTAATGTATTTCTCCCAACGTTTTATCAGGTTTAGGCAGACCTTGCTCAATGGAATTGTTTTTTTCATGATTGCACCATATGTTCATTCTAAATAAAAAGCTTGTCAGATTCAATGTAAGTAAAAGCAAAAACCAAGAGAAAAAATCCATTTGACCTAACAGACACGTGATCTGTGCTATGAAGCTATCTTTGAGTTCAATCTTTGCGGGTATACAGCATACATTTCTAATTATATATAGTATACAGTTTCATTCTTTTCCTTTTTTTCCTCTTTTTCCTTTCTTTTTTTTAAATTTTTTTATTTTTTTTTAAATTATGTTAAAACAACATATCACTGGTGGATTTCTTCAAAGTTGCAACTTATATAACTGCAGACATTCTCCCCCAAACTGAAAACCAAACCAAAAGGGAGAGGGCAGGAGAGAAGAGTTAAGCTTATTACTGTGTGAAAAAGTCTTGTTAAATTAATTGTGCTTCAGTCTTCGCTGCCTGCAGGCAGTGCTTTTATGATGTGTTAATATAATACAGAGTCAATTCTGATTAAAGAACTTGTCAATAGTCAGCAATGTTTGTTGTCACTCTTAATGGCCGTTTTATCTGGTCTATTTGCATGCCTTCTAGTTTACAACGTTGTGTAAATATACACAAAAATGATCACAATGAGGTTCAGAATTGTCCCAATAATGCCAAGCATTGCCAAGATGGTTTCTTCTTTGCTTTCCTTTTCTTGACTGCCTTTGTCTTCTTCATTTCCACTAGTGATTACCATCTTGGTGGCCAGTTTCTTTATCCTCCCCTTCAGGATAACCTAGATTTAGGAACAAAAACATCAAAATGGATTATTAGTTGGAGGATACAAACTCATATTAATAGTGGAGCCAATTGCAGAATTTTTGCCCCATAACATATTTTATTAAGAATTCACTTGAAAAGGATTAATATTTCTTTTAGCTATTCAGTAAATACTTAATTAAAATGATAGTTCAGCTAGCCTGTGGTTTACTTGTAACCCTCTGCTTATGTGCCAGCAATCACTCCTAGCACACATAACTCATCTGCTATGTCATTATAAAACTGGTCAGAAATGTACCATGAGGTGTGACTCCTCCAGCCTCAGTGGGGACTTTGCCTGCACAGGGACTGCAGGAGATCATCTTGTCGTGCTGTGGAGACCCCGGATTTACACTCCAGTACCAAAAAGCGAGTGAGGGAAATAAAACTGGGAAGACCTTGCTTCTTTTTAATAGGAAAAAATCATTAAAGACAAAGGCATTTTGTCTCCCGATGAGAAGGAAGACAGCAGTGACTTCCTAATAAATAATTCAAAATAAAAGCAAAACCAAAATAACATCCATCTTGGCTTTTATTTTCTTCATTCTTAATGTACGATGAAAAGTTACTTGCAGTGCAGTGAGCTGAAATGTATCGATCTGCCTGCAGGGAGAATACAGCCATTTCCAGGCAACAGCCCCAGCCTAAAAAAAGAAGATTCTTCAAATGTGGGACAAGCCCTCACTCTCAGCACAGCTGAAGCCACAAACAAAGAAGTTCCCTCAGTCTTCCCACCATGGGTAAACATCTGATTGTTGAAACTAGAAATGGATAAACTCTTATCTGTGTTTATCTAACACTGCAAATTTTAATCACATGAGCAAACCAGAGTGTCCCAGAAAACTGGAAAAGGTTGGCTGGTCTCCCAATACCAACTGATCTGCCAAGATCTGGGTTCAGGCAAAGCCCTGCTGCTGTCTCCCAAGCTGCAAACCATATCCCATTGTATTTCTGCAGCAGAAAGCAGTGGTAGGATGTAGGAAATAAAATTGCTCCCCAACAGCTCCTGCCTAAAAGAGGGATTTGATTTGGTGCTTTAGTGGAACCTCATTCCTCCCTCTACTAACTCCCAGAGCAAAACCAGTACCTCCCAGGCAGTGTATATGTTCAGGGTGGTGAGGGCTCCCCAAGAACTGGCCTTCACCTCTGTGGGCACGTCCCCTCCAGCAGGTATCATCAGAGAAGAGTCCTGACCTGCAGCTCCTCTGAGCTACTCCTGCACTGCACAGCCACAGAGCAGCAGCCAGAGTACTGAAAGGATGGAAAGGGCTGGGAGAGGTAAGGAAATCCTGCAGCGGAGAGACTGAGAGGAAGAACTGAGTATCCAGATAAAACAACCTGTATTTTTGTCACATCTGCAAGTTGTTCATATACAGGACAGCAAGTAACTGGTGGCAGCTTCCTAGGAAATGTTTGATTCCCAGCGGGTACAAGTGGTTACCGGCAAGTAAGGCAGAAGTTGGGCTCTGCAGAAGCCTTTGTACTTACATGTGCATTACCATTTAAGTGTTGTCTTATTGTAACCAGTGGATCAGAGGAAAAAATAACAAGGGAGTCAGAAACCTGAGGGTACCCACAGCAGACAGCAGTCAGTGGAAGCAGGGGGCACCAAAGAGGAGGGCATCAAATATCAGAGCATGGTCATCCAGAAGGCCTTTGGATAACCTGCCCCAGGAAAGCAAATCTTCACAGGCACCAGGTACCTCACAGTGATATGGCCCCTGCTGTCCCTCTTCCAGCCCTCAGAAACTGTCTCCAGAGTTCCTTCAGCCATAGCCGTCTCCAACTCTTCCTGCAGGACCTACCTCTTCCAGCAGCAGAAGGGTTTTGTCGTATTTGCACCAGCTGGTGTCCAGAGGAGGGTTTGGCTGCACCTGGTGGGTGTCCTCCCTATCTTGTTAATTGCCACTGAGAAGTCAATGGTATCTTAACAAGCAACTTGTCTGTGGGACATCACAGGAGAGTTCTTACCAAAGCCACTTACATTAACGTCACAACCTAAGTGCATCCACTCCATGTGGCATCAGACCACACACCCACATCTCAGGCTATGACATGCAGCCATTACTTCACCCACAGAGCCATGAGTCATTTGGATATTGTGTTCTTTTCCCCTTCAGAAATTGGAAGGTTTTCCCTCTGGCCAACTGTTTGCATTTCACTGTTTATTTGAGAAATCAAGTAGGATTACAAATATAGTCTGATAAAATCCCAGGCCTAGAATGCAAGGATTTGAGGGGAGAGTGAAGTTCTTTCTGGCTGGTTCCCATGAGAGCTGAACATTCTTGATTCAGCACTCTGGTTCCCACAGAAATATGATCATACCCAAGCATCTTGTGGGTCAAGCCTTTCTGGCTTGAAAAAAGCCAGGGAAGGTACAATTTGACTCTGCATCCCATGGTTTGGGCAGAGTTTCCCATTCACATCAAAAAACCCACAGAGAGTGGTGCAGAGTCCCAGCTGGGGTGGCTTTGCACTGCAGGCACTGGCACTCTTAACTTTGGTACGGTTGCCCTGCACCACATGCGCTAGGAAATCCTGATTCCAGGATTAATGTGAACAGAGGCAGCATGGGGGCTCAGGCAGCATCTGATCTCCTGTTATTAACATCCCCATTCTTTTCTTAATAAACTGTGCAGCGTGAAGTCAATATCAAATTCTCTCCTGCAGAACGCTAGATCCTAAAATTAACATCAATCCAAAAAGTAGCTAAATAATTCACAAACGAAGGAGACATATCAAAGGCTATTAGATATAAAGACAAAGCCTCTGGCTTAACAAGTCCTTGAGTTGTGAATTTCTTGTAAGGTAAGAAATTATTCTGGGGAAGTACCACCACATCTTTACCTTATTATTAAAGTCTCTCCCAGGCACCCATTACTGGCTAATGAGAAAGACAGAGGTCCTTGGGCTGCACAAACTCTGATCTGAGGTTGTACAATCACGTTTTTCCTCTTTGCAAGTTGTATTTATTAGCAAGGAGATAGTGGGTGGTTTCAAATCGAGTAACCTGAATCAGACTGCAGGGTAATTCTGTCCCACTAAGGGGCCTTAATTGAGGGAGAAGTTCTCAGTGTGATGCAATGAAATATGCACAGAGAAACTGGTGGCTGGAACATGATGAACATGTTCTATGAAGGAACAACAAGGGGGCATCAGCAGCTGAGAGTTTACACATGGGCTGATGCACAGTGTGATTTGTTGGAGGTCATCTCTATGTGCCTACGTGCTGTATTTGGCTCACGCTATGGTGCAGCCTGGGACAGCATAAAAATGCACCTTTTGTGGATGAAACTACACCCAAAAAAGTGCTGCAGGAGCTCTTCATGTGCCATAAAAACAATGAAAGAAATTTCAGCCCATAGCAGTAGGGATCCAGACAAAAGCTGGTGTGAAGTAAAACCCCCAAAACACATGTAGTGTGAGTACTGGCGGCACTGGTTTCCGTGGAGGGATTGCTCCAGCAGGTCTGCACTGCTCGCTGTTTTATACATCGCCTAAGCTACAAGAGGGAGCACACAGTGGCTTGGTATTAAGAGGAGTTTAACATTCAAACAGGACATGACTGGGACCAAATAAAATTATATTAGTACTTTGCCAAATATAGCACTGTTGAAATCAAGGTAAGCATTGACTTTGTACGGTGAGGAGACCAGAATCAAAATTACTTCTCCATATGTAAGGACTGACCTTGGGAGAAGAGTAGCACTCTCCTAATGGCAGACTCAAGCCTTTAACCTTCACAGATCTTATGCTCAGAGCGGTATTTTTGCTGGCTGGGGTTTGTTGGTGTTTTTGCTACTGGGGAAATACTTGCTGTCAGTTTTAGTATAATTACCCCAATTAAGAAAATAGAAAAGTCGTCAGGTTTTCTGAGTACCTTTTCTCAGTCTTTATTATTCTCTTCTAGAAACTGATTTCATTTATTTGACATTATTTAATATTTTTACGATTCTTATGACACATTTTTCCTTTTATATTTTTCTGGTGATACTTCATGCTTGACAGAAACATTCCTTTTCCTTATCCAGAACCGCTGCTAGAACTGCTGAGATAGGAGGGCTAGAGAACACTAAATTTACCATTTTTTTAAAAATAACTATCTGTCTTATTTAATTACTACCTCATTAGGAAAGCACTTCCCTGCCACATCAAAATTAACGTCTTTTCTACTTCATTTTGTAAGATTCATCATTAACCTAACATCAGCCTTTGAAAAGATATGGATTCCAAAAAGCTATCCATTAAAAGATAAATATTCTGCGTATTCTGCACTGCACATGGGAGACAAGGACAATTCAGTGGTTAGGACACTATTCGCACTATTCATCTTCTTGCACTTCTCCCGACTTCATGCATAGCTACGGGAAATTCACTTATTCTCTCTCTGCCTCAGTTTTTTATCTGTGGGATTCTTTGAAGAATAGGCTATTCAGCCTACAGCAGAAAATTGTCCATAACAAAAGTGAGGCCTCACAAATATTTCCAACAGAGGAACATGCTAACACGAAGAGTTTCAAATCCAGCTGTGCTATGAAATACACCCACTAACATCTCCCCAAATCTGTGGAACATGCTGCACATCACTGCCATTGCAAACAGTCCAATGAACCAGGAAAAGCATTCCTAGCAAAAGATCGTTTTGCATCTCTTCATTCAGCGTGACTGATCTAAAAGTGATGGCTTGATGGCAGGGCTTTGGAAAAGGCAGCGGCAAGTGCACGTTTGAGAATTTACTGCAGTATGTTTGTCACATCAAAGATACAAAGCACACCCCTCACAAAGCACCTGCCCTGACATATCTGACAGCTTTTGAATATGCCGGCACCTTGACTTGATCTTGAAAAAGTTTTGTAATCTTAAATCATTTCTCCTCTAAGCCATTATTTATGAGCTCCCCAAAGAGGCTGCGAGTGAAGGGCTCAGCCAGCAGAATCTGAGCTCCTGGGAACTCAGAGAATGGGAGGATCGTCCAGGCTCTCCCAGGGGCCCTCAGTGGTCCTCCTGAGCAGCCCCGTGCCATCATGTATTATCTGGCACCTTGAAAAACAGGAATGGAAACTTCTGAAAACCTCCCAGGGTCAGATGCTCATCTGGTACAAAGCAGCCTTCCTCCCCCAGTTCAGCTCAGCCACCTCCATTTACACCAGTTGAGGATATGGCTCCTTGTTTTCAATCTACCTTGAATATCAGCGAGCACAAATTTTGTATTCTTAATCCATAATCACAGACAATCACCAGCCAAATTGTTTTGATATTTAAACTTGTTTACAGTCCCCAGGCTATTAGTTGTGATGACACATTAAGAGATAAGAGAGCTTTAATTTTCTGAGGATAGTTCCACCCTCTGGGGATAAGAAACACACAGCGGAAACTTGTTTTGATTAGCAAACTGAAGAGGGCACAGAAATCATACGAAGTGGAGTGTGAGTTCAGACGCTGCTGGAGCTGACACCTTCCCTTATCTCACAAACGAGTGCTCGAATTACCAAACAGGGAGGAGAGGCCCCTCAAGGATTTAACCTCACTTGAACATCACAGCCAAGTGCAGTTTTGTTCCTTTCCTCCTAATATGTATTTCTAACCTCTTTGCCCTTTGTCCTCCAAGGGCAAACTTGGGAAGTTGGGTGCTTGGCTCAAATCCTGGACAGTCCTCATGCAAGATGCTGAGCTGGGCATTAAGTGCTGCTGCTTGTGTTGTGCAGGAGGAAGGCACTCTTGGCACACACATTCATGCTTGTTTGCTGTTCTTTTTCTAGGGATTACATTGTCACATTCTCATTTCTGTGATGACTTTCTATCTGCTCTTGATCCTTGTGCTGTTTTTACTGGACAGTCCTCTCCTAAACTCCAATAACACAGGATGCTGTCAGCTATCAGTCAAGATCCTTTTCAGAGAAGCATTGGTGGGTGCAGTGAAACACATTTGTGCTTATTCTTAGGGCTGGATTTCAGGGAACTGAAAGGCACCATGTAAATGCAAGATAAGGCCAAGAGGAACTCTGGGGTCATAAGAAGTCTGACTAAAAGCTCATCCAGACACAGCAGTGTGCACAGGCAGTGCACAGTATGTATGAATAGCAGATGAATCAAAATGGAATGAGCAGAAATTAACAAACAGTAGAAACCAGTACACCCAAGAGAAGCAAAGACCTCCCATAAGAGAAGAGAGAGGGGAAACTAGGAAAGGTGCCCATGTGGAGGTCTTCCATTAGAGAAAAAAAGATCAGAAAGAGTAATGTGAGCCAGGTTCAATAACACTCCCCAGCAGTCAGCAGAGAGACCAGTGCCTAATGCGAAGGGATGTCTCAGTGGAGAGAGGACACAAGCACTTATGTAGTCCTCAAGCAGGAAAATAAACCCACATCAGACTGCTGCTATGCTGCATGTTTTAGTCAGTGGGAAATACTTGCTATTTATAGCACCACAGTCAGGATGTTTCCAAAAGTCTCAGCAATGTGAGACCCCGTTTGGAATAAAGGGAAGCACTCAGCAGCAAAGAGGTTACTCTGAGAGGGCAGAATTTAAATAAGTAATGTATTACAGGGCTCATCCTGCTCTCCACCTTGGGTCTGATCCAGTTTGTTCTGGCAGCAGTTTTTGTCCCCCAGGCAGCTTAGAACTCAAGGGAGGAAAAGGACTTGCAGTCAGTTTTACAGCTTTACCTTCCTTCTCCTCATTTATGTCTCTGGGGCTACTCACAGCCCTGATATGATCAGGATTCCTAAGCTCTATTGTAAAGAAATCAAATATTGTCCATACAAATATCCTTATCTTAGAAACAAAGCTATGATCCGTAGCAGAATAATGATCCTCAAGCACCAGGCTGTTACTACTGTGCAGGCAGTGCCATCTCCAGACTCACTGGCAGCCTTTGGTTCCTCCACCTACAGCAAGGCTTCCCACGTCAGGATTCATAAGGCTTCGTGAGCCCTAGTTTCCTAGATTGTGAAAGAAACAAACCTGACCAAAGAGAGAGCAAGTTATCCTTTAACCCACAGTCCTTTACCCTTTGGTATGAGATGTGCTATGAAGAATGAATTGTTACAGATCAAAATTAACAGCCTATATAAATCACAACTGGAGGAAGCATTTATGATTAAAAGTCCAAATTTAAGAAGTCCAGAGGTTATTAATTTTCTACTTCAGCCTAAAGAGTAGTGAAAATTCAGTGTGCTTCTGTTTTGTTTAGACTGGCCTATTTTGTGTTCGCAATGCGTTTTCCTGATACACAGCACTTTGCTTAGTTGCTCAGTGCTAATGCCCAGAAGCAGAAGTGTTTGACTCTCAGTGGTACTGTAGAACACACTCGCCATTTTCCTCCTTTTAAATACTCATTATTTCTTTTCAGACCTTTAGATTTGCACAGTAATACTTGTGCAAGTATTTCTCAGTTTTATTAGAAAAAGTCAGTTGCTCCAACTTCTGCTTCTATTTGTGGCTCACACAGAGGAAAGTTAAATCCTGCCTTTTTGATTGTTAGTGACAATATTCTCTCACATTTGCTGAAATAAGAGTTCATGGGCTGCCTTTCACTTTGGGAGGCAACAAGAAAGTCTTTAAACTGAATAAAAACAAAAATTGGTTGAATAAATGAAATGCAAGGAACAACTTTATCCCAGGAGTAGTCAGTAGTTAAATTAGTGCATGAATGCAGCTATTTTTAGTAGCATCTTATTCTTTGACTTTGGTACCTGATATTGTTTTCTTTCAATTTTGGTATTTTGCAATCTAGAATCTTCAGTGAACCTGTCACTACAGTGTCCTCTAGCAATGAGATCAAAAGATAATTAAGTGACTTCTGAAAAAGTGTCCACTTGTTATTTGAACTTGTTTTTCACTCCTCATTAGGCGATTTGGGACAAAATGAGCAACTGGCTTTTATTCTTCAGGCCACTTAGAATGCTGTAAGTCTCTTACCATATCCCTGTACACAGCTCTTTTCAAGACTGACAAATCCCAGTCTGTCTAGTGGTATCCTTGTACAGAAGCTATTCCATGCTTTTGGTAATTTTTCTTGCCTTTCTCTCTGCCGTTTCTACTAATATGAAGGAGTTTTAAGCAGCAGATGGCAAAACCTTTCTGGGTTTCAAGTATTAATGTCCAGCCTGTGAGCTGAAGATGTACTGTCCTTACTCCAAAAATTTTGTCATTTACACATATTGAGGTTGGCAGAAAGGACACTTTTCATTCAAAGGAAAAGGAGAAGGAGAAGGAGAAGGAGAAGGAGAAGGAGAAGGAGAAGGAGAAGGAGAAGGAGAAGGAGAAGGAGAAGGAGAAGGAGAAGGAGAAGGAGAAG